>JAANDG010000839.1:0-51137 GCA_036852015.1 Pelodera strongyloides | reverse complement strand
AAATGAACCTAAATTTACGATACGTTCATAATGACTATCAAGCATTTTTATTACAATATATACAACTAAATTTCACCATTATTCGCCCTAGAAAACTTTTTTCCAATGCGCTCTGCTCAAATGTATACCATAAAAACTGCAGATTTCAAAGCTATATATTCAAATTTTAATCGCATTATAATTTCACGATAAATTTGCATAGACGACAAGGATATTTGCGGCTTTATGGTATACATTTAAGCTGAGCGCATGTAAAAAAGTTATCAATGGCAAATAAATGTGAAATTTAGTTTGTATATATTGTAATAAAAATGCTTGATAGTCATTATGAACGTATCGTAAATATAGGTTTACTTTGATGGGCCTGTCCCTTTAAGAAATCTTTGAGGCGAACAAGTCATTGTGTGTGCGTGTGTGTTTGTGTGTGCTTGTGTGTGTGTCATTGTGCGTGTGTGTGCATATGTCCATATGTGTATGTATGTATGTGTTTATTTCCCTACGTGTGTATGCGTGTCTAAACATTTGGCGCGTATTTAATCATATAACGATGTTATCTCATTCTCATTGTAATATTTAACTAATCTTATTATATAAAGGAGAAGAGTTTACTTGGTCTTTTGTTTGTATGCACGCAACGAAATCTTTTCATAAAGAAAATTTTCTATTGCCAAAGAGCATACAAAATCTTTGCCGCTGGCGGGATTCGAACCCACAGCTGCACACAATCTCTCGCTTCACAGTCCAACGCTCTACCTACTGAGCTATGCTAGCTTATCACAAGGATAATCCTCTGCCCTACATACAGCACCTTCAATAGCAAATTTGCATGGTAGCATTAGTCGAGTGGTGATCCAAACTGATTATTATACGTTTCCACAATCAGAGACGTGTGAATGTGTGGGAGGAGAAAGAGACGAGAGTTAACTTTTTAAATCGTAGAATCCTTTTTTTTAATAGGGAAACAATCGGCCGAAGGCCGATTCCTCCAGTCGGAGAAGAGCCCGTAGGGCTCTTCGAACGGCTGGTAATTCATATTGCAGTTTTTCGCCTGTATCGCTACTATCAACTCTAAAAGGGTAAATTCGGAACCTGTTTCCGGGAAACTAGGTGAGTATATATTCTTCGCCTTGCTTATTACTTGGTGTTTTAATTTTTTTATAATTTTCGGTATTTCTTTTGTATTGTATTGATGCACACATTTTATGTGTTAATAAATAATTAATATTCATATTATTGACGATAGTTTTTCGGCGAATATCTCGCCAATTTCGTGTGCAATAAAATTAGTTTATCAATATTTTTGCTGAAACGTGTGGGAAAATTACGCAAAAAAAGCATAACATTTTCTCTTGGTCAGTTGTGGCTAATTTTAAGACTGACGCTTTAAAGCGAAATACCGGCCGTTTTTTGAAATTAATTGGAGCACGAACATTCCCATATGCTGTATGCAAAATAAAAAATCAGTCTAATAATTGAGCAGCAATTTTTATAAACTACGTGAGAATACAGCGTCCGGTATACTATTCAAAACTGGCCGGGCAACAAAATATGTATTATTAAGCACAACAATGTGGATCGGTTGCAGCAGCTCAGACAGCTGATATCACAGTCAAAGGAAAAGCATCGGCAAATGCCAATCAGTGAGCACTGTAGTTGTTTTACTTTTTTTTGAAACATTGAGAGAGAGAGAGATAGAGAGTAGCTAGAGAGAGATAGAGAGATAGAGTGTAGCTAGAGAGAGCAGGAGAGAGAGCGAGAGAGAGAGCGAGGTGGACCGGTCTGTGAATGTGCGGCTACAGAGTTATGCTACAGTTGGCTACAAAGTTTACCCTTATTCTGGATAAATGTAAATTTTTAAATTACTAAAAATATAAAGATTTACTCTTCTTTATGCTTCAGTGTGTTTGTGAATGTGCTCAGCGGAGGTGCCACCTCAACTGAAGCTGGCCAGAGACCCGCTGGTATGGTATTCGCTCAAGCACTCTTCAAAGCCAACGGTCAAGGCTTCATCAACAGCAAATCGGTACGTCCGACCCGACTGTGTAGCAGTGTAGTGTTTAGCTGTCCATGCTGCCAAAAAGACGAGTGGTTCGATACCGATCACAGACCCGATTCAGCCCATCAGGCTGAAAAAAATTGAAGCAGACCTACTGGCATCGAAGCTTCGCTGTTTACTTGCCAGTTCCAAGTATGGTCGAGTGGTCTAAGGCGGTGATCAGAGGGACATGTCCTAAGGTTCGATTCCTGCCAAGTGCTTGTGTCTTGCAAAGCTGTATTCATCTAAATTCATTGCAAGACACCGGCACTTCTTCATTGGGCTTTGGCACGACAAAAACACACCTAGAAAACGTATTATTTCGTGTGCCGTAGCGATTTGACACCACTTTGGCTTGGCGTTTTCAAGGCGTTTTCACGACGAAATGTAGGCTAGGCTCCGGCCTTTGTGGAATATAGACAACTTTCCGGGTACACTAGTCCCTTTATCTTTAAAGCCATATAACTACCGGTTTTTGAAACATATGTTGGAAATCTGCATTCCCATATTTTGCATGCAAATCACCATAATTAGACTAAAGAATCGCGCAACATCGCGCTGCATAGTCTACATGTGAATCCAGCGTCGAAATTACGTTACAAAAACCGGCTGTTATGCCGCTTTAATCTTTTCAGCCACCAGTACTGCTCAGCAAGCTGTGGACTCCCATTTATCCGTTCCCACAGAATGTCTTCTCGAAAGGGCAGGATTTTGTCATTAAAGTCCAGTGGGTTTCAGTACATAACTATTCATAGGTTCAAAGATAATTAAAAAAAGAAGTAAATAGAGTTACAGTAATATAAGGAAAAGTATAAATGAGAGTATTGAGAGATAAAGTGTATCATGTTCTTTAACATGATAACCCCGTTTCGACCCTGATCGTATACGAGGATTTTGCTGGAGTTGGGTCTCATCAGTACGATGACCACAGCTTTGAGCGATAGGAAAAAAAATAAAAATAAAATGAGAATGCACAAGAGAGAGAGAGAGAGAGAAATAATATGTATAAAGAAAATAACAGTTGGTTGAAGATTGTGTGATTGATTATGTGTATGTTCGATTTTGTTGAGTGCAATTGTTATTGCAGTTAATTAATTGTTGTTTTTTATGTTCGAGTCCATTATATTTATTTTGTAGTTTGTAGTGTGATGTGAGATTATGTGATTTGTAGTTTGTAGTGTGGTGCCATATTATGTGTGTTTTGGTGTGTGTGTGTGTGTGTGTGTGTGTGTGTGTGTGTGTGTGTGTATGTGCGTTTGTGTGATGGTGTGTTTGTTATGGGGAGATGTTATGTGAAGTAATAGTTATGTATTAGTTGGTTAGTTTTTGTAATAGTTATGTATTAGTTGGTTAGTTTTTGATAAAGTGTACCTGGTTATATCAAGCGAATCCGCAGAAACGGTGCACCGGAGTCCGGTTCATTTCTGAAGCCGGACGAACTGGCCTTTAAACTTCCCGGAGGCCAATTTTCTCGGGAAACCGATTTATCTCCGCCGGTTTTACCCAGCTACCAACTTTGAGGTGAAGGGGTTCCGGGCAGGGCTCGAACCAGCGACCGGTGACGTCGAACAAGGCGCTTGCCACTGCGCCACGCCCCCTCATTCATAGGTTTATTAATAAATAATAATAAGAAATCTTTTGCGCTTCAAGACCGTACAGCGGTACAGCTTCAATGTTGGCTTATGACTGGTCCTGAGCATTAGGCCATTAGGCGACGAGTTCCGGATGACAAATTGCTCGACGCCTTCGGGCTAGGGAAATCATGTATAAATTTTCTGAACACTTTATAAATAAACATTAATTTAGTGTCCGACCCGCTGGTTTCTTTACGATTGTGACGTACAAAAGTGGAGATGAGAAGGTATATGCTTGCTTTTTTTGTGTGTGAAATAAATCAATAACTGTCCTTTTTCCCTGGGAATGAGCATCTCACCCCTTAGTAACCCTAATTCGTTCTTTTATATTTCCTTTAGCCGGCGTTGATAATAAAATTCACACTTTATATCAAAAAGTATGCTAAACAATCGCATTCCCATGTTTTCTATGCAAATTTTTCTGATCGTCTGTACCTGAGGAGCTCAGCAGTGGCCGTATACACATGTTTGGTGAATTTGTATCTGCGTGCCACTGATTCGTGTGATTCCTCTCCTTCTTTCACCTCCCACTGGGAGGCTGGGAGCACAGCGTTCGTGCATACGGCCACAGGAGATACATTACATATTTGAATTGCGGCACACGTTTCAAACTCAAGTGCGTGCCTTACCTATTTAATACGTGTGTGTTTGTTGTTTAGGTGCTGGTAGAATACAAATATGCCACCCAGTTTTTGCCCGGTTTTGTGTTAAAGAAGGTCCCCGGCATGCCACATTTCGTGTCCGTCGAAGGCGATTTCGATACTGTCTCCATTGAAGTGAAAGGGAATTGCGTCGGAGGCAATAAAGGTAGAACTCCGTTTTGGTCTGACGCCTCTTGTGTGTTCTTTGGCCTCTCTGCGCGCTCCCTGTACACCGCATGCGTTGTGCATATGCTCCAGTTTTGCTGCTAAAGCAAGCTGAATTAGCGAGCGTAACGTACAAATATACAAACGTACAAACGGGACCTCAGATTATAATGTAACTAGTAGCTGCACCCTTGTAGTATAAGAACAATTCACATGCTTTGGACACTATATGCGTTTTTTTTAAAATATCAAATAAGATGAGCTTATATGCAAGGTTAATTCATTTTTCAGAAACTGAAGCTCCCGCAACAACAGCAGCACCAGTAACAACTGCAGCGAAGGAAACTGAAGCTCCCAAAGAAACTGAAGCTCCCAAGGAAACTGAAGCTCCCGAGGAAACTGAAGCTCCCAAGGAAACTGAATCTCCTAAGGAAACTGAAGATCCAAAGGAAACTGAAGCTCCCAAAGAAACTGAATCTCCTAAGGTAACTGAAGCTCCCAAGGAAACAGAAGCTCCCAAAGAAACTGAAGCACCCAAAGAAACTGAAGCACCCAAAGAAACTGAAGCACCCAAAGAAACTGAAGCCCCCAAGGAAACTGAAGCTCCCAAGGAAACTGAAGCTCCCAAGGAAACAGAAGCTCCCAAAGAAACTGAAGCACCCAAAGAAACTGAAGCACCCAAAACTGAAGCCCCCAAGGAAACTGAAGCTCCCAAAGAAACGGAAGCTCCCGCCGCAACCGAAGCTCCCAAGGAGTAGAATAAAACTGTCTAATAAACATCTTCTTTTCCTAAAATCCTCGATAAACAGTTTCATCGATCAAGCGTAGTGAAACATAAAAGTGAAACATCTTTATTAAGTGAATAGCAAATTTAGAAAAACCATATTATTCATAAATTATAACCTTTAGCTTAAGGGCTTTGCGTGGGCACCCAGACCTTGCAATGATTTGCCGGGGCATAATTAGAGTTTAGTGGGCAATTGAAGGCCGTTCGGAAGGCCGGGTAGTTCTGAATAGTTCCAAACACACGGTAATTGGCGGGGGAGTGCGGGTCTACCATCAGCTGCTTGTAGTAGGCATCCGGAGATTCTGGAGCTTGGCACCAAACCTGGAAAACAAAGGAATACAGTAAACTAGAAAATACAAAGTACAAAGTCCACCTTGCAAAGTACAAAGTACAAAATCGAAGACCAATCACCAAGGTGCCACGCTAATAAATAGCAAAGTACAAAATACAATGAACCTAATCCTAAAGAAACTAGCCCTTTTGTAATGTATGTAATCTGTAAACTTGCGGTACTTTATCCCCCTTACTTTTTCAAATAAGAAAAAATCAATAAATCGATATTCACCTGTCCAAAGTTCAAGAAGAAGAGCTGATCATGGGAGAATTGTCCAAAGATTCTGTGGCTCAGAAGCGGATCCGGACCATTCAGGGCAATATGGTTACGATAGGCACGGAAGGCGGAGTGGATGCCTGAAAGTGAACGCAAGACATAGAGGATATCTTTTTAAAGCGAAATACCGGCCAGTTTTTGAAACGCATCTCAAGTACTTGCATACCTATGCATTTATGCGAAGTGGGGTCTAAATGGGGGTCTAGTTTTTATTCTAATTTTGCTCGTTTGCATATGCTGTAGAAGAAATCAGGTGTACACAATGTGCTTCAAAAACCGGCCGGTATTCCGCTTGATCTGTTGAAATGATGTACTTTACTCACTCTGCTAGGGGATGAAAGTAGGGGAAAACGTTTTCATAGTCATTGGATCGTCCGGTACTCACCTTGTCACAATTGACAAGTCCATGCTATCACATTTTCGTTAAAGCGAAATGCTAGCCTCCTTGGAAAATTTGCATATGATAAGCAAATCCTATGTATCCTATGCTAATTTTGTACCATCGTCCACGGCAATCGTACAAAATTAGCATAGGATACATAGGATTTGCTTATCATATGCAAATTTTCCAAAGGGGCTAGCATTTCACTTTAAGTTTACCTTTGTTAGGCATTGATTACTATTGTTAGACAGAGACAATTAGACACGTGCCATTCTGATTCTTTGCATGCATGCGTGTAAATGTAGACTTACGTTGATATGCATTTCCGTAGCACATGAATATTCAGAAATATAAACTGACATACCTCCGTTATCAGCGATATTTTCTCCCTGTGTGTTCTTTCCATTGATACACTGTGGTGTGTATGTGGTGCCCTTGAGCGGGCAGAAGCCGGAGTATTCTAAAACAAATATTACGTTTTTAAGCCGAAGTATTCTAAAAAAAATAAATATACAGTAGTTTATGTCATTTTAGTTGACCAATAACGTAGACACATAAATCAGAAAAGGTGCAATAAATATCCTCCTCGTGGAACAATAGCTGTGGGAAAGAAAAACAAGAGAGAGCGAGAGAGAGAGACTGAGAACCAAAGATAGAGACGAAAGGGGAGAGAAAGAGAAAAAAAGAAAAAGAAAAAGGAGAACAAGGGACAGAGACTGAGAATCCAAGAGAGAGAGAGAGAGAGAGAGAGAAATCCCCCACCATCGATCACACACTGTGCCATGTCCTTGAATCCAGCAGTAGAGTTATCGGTCATCCATCCCTTCAATTCACCAGTACCGTCCCACTGAACTCCCTCGTCGTCGAAACCGTGTGTGAGTTCGTGTCCTGAAAGTAATTCGGATTTCAGATTTCGGATTTCGGAATTCGGGATTCAAAATTCGGATTTCGTATTTCAGAATTCGGAATTCGGAATTCGGATTTTCGCTTTTCGATTTCTGTTCCAAACCTTCGAAATCAAAAACATATTTTCGATTTTCGATTTCTGTTTCTGATTTCGAAGCTTGGATTTTGTGTTTCGTTTTCGGTTTCGGGGTTCGGGTTTCGCGATTCGGGTTTGTATTTCGGCCTCAGATTTCGGTTTTGTCTTCGGTTTCGGTTTCGGTTTCAAACAGAAATCTCACCTGCAACAAGTCCCATTCCACCATAGTTGAGTGAGGCGGGCCAGTTGGGATGGAAATAGGGAGGTCGGAGAATTCCAGATGGGAAAGTGATCGAGTTGAGCTCAGGCTAAATAAGGTGCTTAAAAGTTTCTTTATAGTAATAGAAGCTCTCAACCCGTGTACGTTCAAAGAACGCACAAATGAACAAAGCTTTTCCAATTGTTTGTTTGTTTGTTTGTTTGTTTGTTTGTGTGTTACGTTGAAATCGAAACACTGCGTATGAACAAGGTAATGATTTCTCGCGCGTGGCTTGAGTTTTTTATCGGATTTTTCCTCTGTAAGGGTTTGTTAAGAGCCCGAGTGCGTGCGCTCGAGCCATTAGGAGACCGGGAACCAAAGTCAATTAGCCCGGATAATTAGCAATTCTGTATAATTAGCTATTCCGGATAATTAACAATTCCGGATAATTAGCAATACTTCACCAACCTGGTACCACGCGTTCACAATTCCTGGTTGTCCGAGGAAATCAGTTCGGTCAGTGGAAGCCTTGTTCAATTGATTGTATTGCATGTAGATGTTGAACCTGCATGACAAATATTACGCATATATTGCAATTTTTTATAAACAGGCGGGTTCAACAACATTGGTATTACCATAAAAAAACATGATATTCACCGTGGTTGAACTCTCTATAAAGATAAAAAGGATAAATAAATAAAAAATATTACTGTGTAAGGGCGTCCATCATTGAGTAATAGTCAGCACCCGCTTGGAATGATAAAGTCTGATAATAAGCATCCAATTGAGCATTGTCCGTGATCCAATCAGGGAAAGCAATATTCTTCTCTGCAATTAAAATAAAATTTTAAAGCAGTATTGTACCTACTTTGGGAACATAGCATATGATACGTATGTATCCTATGTAAATTTGGTGCCGGAAGCTTGCACGGACACCAAATTTGCATAGGATACATAGGATATGCGTATCGTATGCAAATATCACATAGCAGGTACAAAACGGAAAAGAAAAATCCTTTTTTTGGAAAAAACTCTCATCCATTATAAGGATCTTCTTATCTTCTTTCTATATGAAAGTTGTTCTTGACCACGTGACGAAAAGCACGCAGGAATTTGCATATAATACATGGGGGTAGGGCAAAACCAGGTACCATACCGCTTTAAAAACTCACGAATGTTAAGAATCTTGTCGTAGGCTCCCTTCTTGCTGTCGCTGTCCATCCAGTCTAGTGAATCTAACATGGACTGGAACGCATTTAGAACATTTGAGATCAAGCCGCCTGCGGTTCTGAAATTCCGCAATTAGCTAATTACATTTTGAGCAATCAGTTATTCATCAATTACCCTCTAGGTTCATCTATATTAAATAAAGTCACTTTTTCGTGTTTGTGTATGAACTGTTAGGCAGAGGGGTTCGCACAAAAAAAAATGGCCTTTGTGCCCATAAAACACAATTGACAGTTTTTTTTGTATTGGAACTTTCTTGGACTTGAGGAATCGAAAAACTGACCCAGACACACGCACGCGCACGCACGCACGCACGAACGAACGCACGCACGCACGCACGCACACACACAAAGATAGAGAAATATAGAAATGTTTACTTCCTAATGATGTCCTTTGCGTCCTGGTTTGGATAAAGAAAATCGATAAACAGTCTTCCATTTGAGAACTGCATCAGATCCAGTGTGGCCCCAGCACAGTCGGTGTCCACCGAAGAGACATCCCTGAAAATGACAAGTAAATGAAACTGAAAAGGTTACTGGGAAGTCACGTTTGTGTACCATAATGTCGGCGTGAACTGTGCAGTGGGAATGAGCCTCTTCCGTACCTATATTTCTACTACTTTCTCACTCACTATTGTCTAATAGAGCACCTGTACAAAACGTGTGCCAAGCGGAAATTTGCACTATACTAACTCCGTGCTAGTATCGCACTCACTTCTCCATACTTATCTTTTTATGCTGCGCAGACTATTGTCTGATAAAGCACCTGTGCAAAACGTGTGCCAAACAAGTTTGCACGGTGCTAACTCCGTGCTATATCGCACTCACTTCATCTTAGGGATGAGCCTCTTCTGTCCGGCTTGTGCTCCCTTGCTTCCCTTTCCGAGCATTCCCCAATCCTCCTCGTCCAGTCCGAAGCCACGGACACCGTACGACGGCACAAAGTCGGAATAGGCAAGGAGCAGACGAAGGTGAAGGTAGTTGACCTACAAGTACACCCTATTGAACTTTGGCCGGAATCGAACCTTTGACCCATCGCATGGGCATGAGAGACCGATGCGTTAGCCACTAGGCCGACAGGATCCATTCGACTCTAGTCTGCAGACTTCTGGCCCAAATATATCAAGAATGCTGGCCCAACTCCACATAAAACACAGAATTAATAAATTTGTTTTATTATTTGTGGAGATTTTTTTAAGCATGATCGATAAATGTATTAAACAAAGTTGTCACTCACCAGTGTGTTTGCATTCACAGTGGCTAGCTGCTTGCCCAAAGCGGTGTATTGATCAACCTGCGATTAATAAAGTTTATCGGACGAAGAAAAGACTACAGTAAGAACTATGAAACAGTCCTTGTGAGATAGGCGCAAAGGAGCAAGCCCTTTCCGTAAATAATTGTTTTATGCGAAAATGCGACATACATATTAGCCCGTATTCTCGGGACGACGGAAATGTTCCTTTGTGGAACTCATTTGTATGCAAATTTCTCGATAATCTATACTACCTTGAGGAAAAATTTGCATACAAATGAGTTCCCCAACGGAACATTTCCGTGTCCCGAGAATACGGGCTATAAATACCTCGATAACGTTGATTACGGTGTCCTGAGTGAGCTTGTAGGCTGGAGTAGAAGTGAAATATTTCGTCCAATCAACGAAAGCGTAGGCTGCCTGTAATTCGTGGGTTTCGTGCCAATAAAAAAAATCAATGAAGTAAATGGGGTTTGGTGAACGGGAAAGTTTTGATAAAGTTTGATAAATTGACGAATTTGGATTCGAAGATATTTTGCGCTTAGCTTGCCGTAACAGTTCTGGTAGCTTCAATACATTTCGATAATATTATGCACAAAACCTCCATTATGTAAAGTGCCATGTGCGATTCCAACAACAGTGCGATTACGGATGCATATATTGTAGTTTGTATGTGGTAGCATATCCATACTCACTACTCACTACTCGGCAATTTAATTTTCTTTCATTAGATTGCTTGTCTTATCGTAAGAGCACAGTAATCGTTGCTGGAGTTACCACCACAAACTGCACGGATATTTACCAAAACGAATGTAGTTTGTAGTTTACTCACCGCCGCATCGCTGACTTTCATGTTGTTCCAACTTCTCAAGTACTGCCTTCTGGTGTTATCATCAGTGCTCAGTGTTGTGGCGAGTAGATGTTCGAACTCCAGCACATCATCGAGAACCTTGCCCAAAGCAGTGGTGTCCAGTGTGATTCCTTGAATAAGAAGCGTTTTTAATCATTATTACCAGACGGCTATGCCGCCCTAGGCGTCTTTCGATACTTATGAAACGTCTGTAACGTAGATGAAATTCTTTACAAATGAAGACACACATTGTTTTGTACGTGAGAATATTCTTCTTTGAGCTGCGGCACTCTTTTATACCCGAAGCGGAACAATTTATTCTAATTGAACT
The DNA here is from genome assembly GCA_036852015.1 of Pelodera strongyloides. Taxonomy (NCBI): domain Eukaryota; kingdom Metazoa; phylum Nematoda; class Chromadorea; order Rhabditida; family Rhabditidae; genus Pelodera; species Pelodera strongyloides. Next base: position 40,043 of record JAANDG010000839.1, on the reverse strand, counting down.
TCCGTAACATGGGTCCTAACGCACACTACAGTTACTCTTTTATATAATAAGAAGATTCTCGCATGTATGTTTAGGTGATTTTCGAAAAATCCGAGCAGAATCGACAACACATCGAGACGTCTGATTTGATATTGTGATTCAGAAGCTGAGTAGGCTTAGGCTTAGGCTTAGGCTTAGGCCTGGGGGAGGGGGGGGGGGCTGAGCCTAAGCCTATCGGTCTTCAGGACAAAGCCTGGTATCCACCCATATAATTATATGCATGCAAATCAGCTTAAATTGTTTTACAAAAGGGACTAGTCAAGCTTCATTCTTACCCTGAGACTTGGCAAAGTTTGTCATCAAAGTTGTGGCGAGCGACACATATTTCGGCTTTGTGAGCATCCAAGCATCTCCTTGGTAGTAGGATTTGCTCCAGAAGGCTGTGTTTTGATCCATGTGCAGGATATAGCTGTAAAATGGTAATAATTCTAGTCGGTTAGAGAGGGATCAAGTAGAAGAGAATTAGAGACGGAAGGTAACGAAAAGTGGGAAGTTCGGGCGACGGAAAGCAAACTTTCCCACAAGTTTCTCGTGCAGAACGGCATGAATTATAGAGAACACGTGACCGTGTACGCACGCCATTTTCCGGAAATCTTTTTCATTGGCTAGCCGAATATTCTGGGACTGATACGACGACGTATCGTGGATGGACACAATGACAGGGTTATAACGGCCGGATTTCGACCTATCTTGGACAACCTCATTCTCATATGTTGTATGCAATGAGTTGACTAAAAATCGCGCCGTATCGCGCACTTATTTGCATACACTATATGGGAATAAAGAGTCCAATATATACTTCAAAGCCAGCTGTTATACCGCTTTAAAATTAATACCCAGTGCTTGGCGTCTTCCACTTAGTGTCGACCATTGGTGTAACGAGGGTATCAACTCCAAGAACAAATGAAAGATATCCGAGAGCGTCTCCCAGTTGTGTAGCGGTTGGAGCAGTGGTCACTGGGGTATTCTGAAGAGGAGTAAGAGTAATTCGGGGTAATTATGACTGAGTTGGGGGGCAATAAACGATGTAATAAACGATATTAAAGAGGCAAAATGAGCATTAGCTCTAAGTTAATAACCTTTTGCTCTACTTTATTTGTAGTGCTAGTTCAGAAACAAGGTTCACGAGATTCTCACAGGCTACTTTGGAAAAATTCAAAAATCTAAAATCTAAAAAAAAAAAAAATCGAATTACTTGGCTGAAAATGGCTGTGAAGTCGGCTCCAAGTCGTTTCTTCAATTCGTCGATTTTCGGTCGAACAAGGTTCTTTCTGAAATAAACAATAATGTGCGTCCTATATGTTCTTCATTCGCAGTTTAGCGGTAATCGTAATCCCACGTTTCCTCCCAAACAAGCGGGAAACTCGGGATAGTGCGAGCTCTAATCAGGGACCTTGCCGCTAACACAAGGGCTTGTCTAATGTTTTATTGCGGGACATGATTGGCTATTCTGTCAGGAAAAATGCGACTTTTCTTATTGCGTGGGATTGGGTGCTAGCCTGCCAGGAAACGCGGGATTTATTTTTGTTTCGCGGGAAACGTGCAGTAGAAGAAAAGAGTATTAATTCATATGTTATGTTAGTATATGTTATTAATTCAGTTATCGTAGGATGATGTTGCAGACATAGCGATTACAAACGCTTACTTCTTTTGCATGTAAGAAATGAAAAACAGTTGAACCAACTGGTTTTCGTTCGGAATAGAAATTCAGCGGAATAGAGCCTCCGGCATCTGATGATACCATATTCACCACTGTTCCGCATGGGGAATTTCCTGTCTTTTTCTCGGCGTGTCTTACATTAGAATGCTATTTTCTGTCCCCAGGGAATATTTCACCGAGGGAATCCGAGTGGTGAATATGGCCTCTGATGTGTTAGAAAGCAAAATCAATAAAGTATGACTAAACATACGTCTGCAGGTCATTGTTCATGTTAGGCGCGGCCTTTTGGCATGCTTGGAAGAATTGCTGGGTCTTCATCAGAGCTGCGGATGACTGAAAAAGGCCAATAGTAGGGAGAGACCTAGATCTAACTCTGGTCCGCAGGCGCGCAGCGCGCAAATGCGTAGCCGCATCCGCGGGAAAAGATTGCAAATTTTCATTGAAAAATTCGAGACACAGAGAAACCTCTTTTCTACGTCTCCGCCTTTCCATGTTAAAAAGCCATCTCTTTTCGCGGATGCGGTTACGAATTTGCGCGCAGCGCGCCTTAGAACGTAGTATATAAACAGAATATTTAACTCTTGTTATTTGTCGTGCGCAAATCACAGGGTCATGTCAGCACACTGATTTGTTTATGTTCAGAGATGGAGACAATTGCAATTACCATAAACAATTTTTAAACGGGTTTTAAAAAAACTACCTGAATGGTGCTGTTATAGCCGGGATCCATGAGTTGTGTGGCCATTGCCTGCTTGTTCTTCTCGTCGGCGAAGTGGAAGCTCACCTAATTAATTAAAGCGAAATACCCGCAGGTTTTTGAAACGCATCGTGGACACCTGACTTCTACGTATTTATGCAAATTTTCTCGAATTTAGCTCAATTTTTTATTCTAATTTGATTTCTTACGTATTTATGCTAATTTGCTCGAATTTATCACGATTTTTTATTCTAATTGAAGTTTACTTGCATAAGCTGCTAGGAAGGCAGTCACTTCAAAACCAACTTTTTTATTCGATTTTTATTAGAAGCAAGAAGATTTATAAAACAATATGCAGCCCATAAAAATCCACATAAAATGGAAAGAGAAATCAAAGAGAATGTTTTTTGACGGATGCCCGCCGGTTCATTTGCAATTGCAGGGGTACTTGGAGAGTGAACAGCCTCCAGTGTTACACCTGGCGCGTGGTTTATCACTGCAGGGTATTTATTATGAAACTCTATACGGGCATTTATAAACTACGGTATATAAGTAAAAGTCATAAACAGGGATTTCTCTCCCTGAGTTCGTTTTGCCGTACTTTGGCGCTGGAATCGTCGTTTTCTTCACATACTTGAACAATTAATGAAAAGCGAATAAAAAATACGAATTTGTAGTGACTTCGATGCTTTAAGAATACTGGTGTACACGAGATGTTTCAAAAACGGCCTGTATTTTGCTTTGACGTAACCATTATTAGCTGTAACATTAGTGACAGGCAATTACCTCGGTTGATAGTGGCAGGCAATTACAACGATCATACGTTTCAAAAACCGGACGTTATATCGCTTTAACCTAACCTCGTATTATCTAGACCTGAACTAGCACGAATATGCCGAATATGCGGTATTATTGTTAGATCTAGAAACTACTAACCTGCTTGTTGTACTTTCCACACGAATACTTGTAGAAGTCATCGCACGGGTTCACAGTGAAATCAACGGAGGCCTGGAAGGTTTTCTTATAGGCATGAGAGGTAGTCTTATGTTAGGCGTGACCGCATGAGGACTACAACTGACCATAAAGTTACGCTTATTGTTTCGTATATATATATATATATATATATATATATATATATATATATATATATATATATATTGTGTATATCCACGTGTACAGGCAGCTTAGCGCGTAGCGGTAGTAATCGAATATGTCCTCAAATCTAGCCACATTTCTCGATCTCAATAACAATATAGAAATTTTATATGGAACCAGCCGGCTCCGTCGCCTGCGGAGTCTTTCCTTACTTATGAACAGTCTGTCGTAGATGAAAATCTTTACGAATGAAGACATACATCGTTCTTTTCCATGAATTTGTGCTGCGGAACTATGTTATATCCAAAGCGGAACAATTTATTCGAAATCTACTTCCGTAACGTGAGTGTTAGCGCACAGTTACTATTTTATATAATAAGAAGATCTCTAGGGAAACACCGCACAAACTTACATCAAAGAAGTCGACTGCTTGTTGGTAGGCATTGTAGTTGGTCAGGTTGCGAGGTTCGATGACGGCCGCAGGTTGCACGTTGATGTCGTTCTTGATTTGAGGGATTCCAGTCGCTAAATTAAAGCTTGAAGGTTGAAGCTTGGACTGTTCTTCAGGGGGCCCTGAAGGATCCCTGCTTTTGCTCTGAGGCCATATTCCCCGCTCCGTTTCCCTCGGGGAACTATTCCCGGGGGACAGAAAATAGAATTCTAATGTGAGACACGCAAAGAAAAAGACGGGGATTTCCCCCCTGGTCTGGGGAAGTGAGTGGTGAATATGGCCTCTGGTCTACCGAAGTAGTGCGCTCCAGAGATATAGACAGGCCATCTTTGATTACGGAATGGGTGGCCGGCCCTGATCCAAAAAAGAAGAATGCTATGTCATTTATACCTATTTTCTATGGGATTTATTTAATTTTTTGTTTGATGTATATATATGAGGTGCGTTTCCTCATTTTATGTAGATTTACTGCTTCGTTTTTTAATACTATTGAATTATTTCATCGTCTCTTAGGCGTTGCACTCAATAAACACAAAAATAAACATGAGCAAATCATGTGTACAGTGTACGACACTAATAACTAATAGGCACAAGAAACGTAGAAACGGCAGTGAAGGCAACTGTTAGCAATGTTGGATATAGTATAGCTGAAACGCATCTCCCCAAGAAGTCGTTTAGTACTTGAGCTTATTTGTGTATACATAGCTAGTTAGTATGCAAAAGTTTTACATAGTCATAACTGACATGCTAATATTTTATTAGTAGACTAGTTTTCATCTGAACATTACGATTAAAGGGAATATGTAGGCACTCAAAATGAGCAAAACAACTGCGAAACTAGAGTTTCCACACCAGACATGAATTTAAGTAGGCGACTGAATATGTAAATTCGAATATTCTCATTTGTATGCAAATATGTCGCTGTTTCATGCTATATGCCGATGTATGCACATATGCTAAATTTTTTTGCTCCATCAGCACTGCCGTGTAAGCCAGGGGGTCAAATAACGCGTTTACTATGGAAAAGATGAACTTTGAAAATCAGTTTCTTTTAAATGGGAAACTTTTAACCATTTTTGTTGTTGTTTCCTTAATGAGGAACACACATTCTATTAATACAGCTTAACTTCAAAAAGGGCATACATATTCCCTTTAACACTCGAGCTCTAAAACTGAACGAAAACAACCAGAGTAAATAAATAAAAAAATTTCCCAAAATAAATCGATACATCTTCATTTTAAAATAATAAACTCACAAACGTCCAAATCAGAAACCCAGACGTCGCAGTGCTTATCCGGAGCGTATTTGCTGTTGGTGGGGCAGTTAAAGGCGGTCTAAAAACATCGTAATTGGAAAAATCACGCACTTTCTCTTCCCTGCTCTCTTCCTCACTACCCTCATTTCTCTCTCTCTCGCTCTCCCTCTCTCTCTCGCTTTCTCTCGCTCTCTCGCTCTCTCTCTCTCGCTCTCGCTCTCGCTCTCGCTCTCTTACCTTGAAAGCCGGGAAGTTTTGAATGGTTCCGAAGACACGGTACAATGAAGGCGAATGAACGTCGACGAGCAACTGTCGCATCTCACGGGCATCCGAAGGAGGGAGCTGGCACCAGACCTGGAAATGGGAAATATTTAAAGCGGTATGGCACGTGGTTTATGCCCTTGACAACAGTGTTCCATAGAGAACCAGAGTAAGGTGTGCTTTATTATCGGATCCAGAGGAATATTCACTTCGGCTTCGGGTAACCGCCGCAACTCCTCAGTAGCAAGCAGAAACTTAGTTGAACCCTGAACTAATAGAGTGTTCTTTGCTCAGGAAAACAACTTTACCATATCCCGTAAACTTCTATCAAAATTAAAGTAGATACCTGGGCAAAGCTCATGAAGAACATCTGATCCCAGGTGAATGATCCCATGACGTCATCGGGAAGGAGAGGATCGGGACCGTTCAAGTTCACGTAATTCTTGTAGGCGCGGAACGCGGAGTGAATTCCTGGAAAAGATAGAGCTTGAGAGAATTTTGAGACATCACTAAGGCCATTTTGTGTGTTCGTTGCTCAAGCAAACTTCTTTACTATGCTGCGCGAAGAGCTCTTAAATATAAGTGCTTACCTCCATTGTCAGCGATATTTTCGCCCTGGGTCTGTGCTCCGTCGATGCAAGCGGCTTCAGAATAATTGGCAGGAAGGGGGCAGAATCCAGAGTATTCCTCTACGACACAATCGGCCATCTCGTGGAAGTGGTAGTTTGATTGTGGGTCCATCCATCTAAAAGAAAATATTTAGAGCGAGAGAGGGAGTGCGATTATTTAGAGAGAGGGGCAGATAGAGGGGCAGAGAGAGAAAAGAGAGAGAGAGAGAAACGAAAGAGAGAGAGAGAGAAGAACATAAAAAGGGACAGATCTCAGCGCATATTTCAAGATTCCTACTTTACCCGCGACAATCCCGACATAACGAATACATATGTTAGACTTAAGCTCAATCTTGGGACTCAGGCTGACCATTAGGATTACAATTAGGCTTAGGCTTAGGGCTTTGATCAAGATCTCCCCTACCCAGCAAGAGCACCAGTTCCGTCCCACTGCACTCCCTCGTCATCAAATCCGTGTGTCAACTCGTGTCCGGCAATCACACCCATGCTACCGTAGTTGATGGCAGCCGGCCAATTCGGGTCGAAGAACGGTTGACGGAGAATGGCAGCTGGGAAGGTGATCGAGTTCATCTCGGGCTAAAATAAAATAGGAAAAATAAATAAATTGAAAAATGCTTCAGGGGTCGGGAACTTCAAACGAATTACAAAGGCCGTGTGCGTGAAAATTCTCGACCAAAGTAAAAAATTTCTTTTTGGGCCAACGATTCTTAATTTGTTTGTGAACCAGACTCCCGTGAAGAAGCTTTTTTAGGCTTAGGCTTAGGTTTAGGCTTAGAGCAATTGGCTTGCAGACACGTACTTTGTTAGTTTGGAGAGTAATACCTCAATAGTTTCTCGTTCATAATACGTATTTCGGTTTCAATACGTACCTGATACCAAGCGTTGGTGGTTCCGGGTGGTCCGTTGAAGTCAATGCGGTTTGAGCCTCCGCTCTGCAGCAAGTAGAGGAACTGAGCCTGCAGGTTGAAGTAGTTGGACTTGGTGAACATGGTCACGTAGTCATCGGTTTGTTGGATGGTCAGCGGCTGAAAATATAATTGAAAATATTAAGGCCCAAGCACGATCGGAAGCTCCGATTTCCTAGAAGCCACCGGCGATGAAATCCAACATCGGACTCGCAGCTGTGTGTAGACCTTAACTGAGTAGTCAAGCCAATCAAAGTTGTAAACCAAGTTCGTACGCTCATCTCTTTGGCGCTTCCTAGATTTTTAATAAGATTCTAGAGTATGTGTATAGCAAGAGACTAAATGTTTCTTTTGCTATGGACTATGTGGGAACGAAGCTCTAATTGTAAGAAAGGCGCGGGTACAAATTCCCAACCATGAACCATAAGGGTCATTATCTACGAAGAGCCTCACCGCATAATAGCTGGTGAGTTGTGTGTCGTCCATGATCCAGTCGGGGAACGCAATGTTCTTGACGAGGTTGTCGATCTTGTTGTAGGCGCCCTGCTTGGTGGAACGGCTCATCCACGACAATTGATCGAGCATGGATCGGAAACCGACCAAGATACTCTCTGAAGGTAGAAATGATTTACTACGACAAGAAGAGAAACGTATAGTTTTTTTTGGATATTTTATAAGTACAGGATAAAAGCCGGGCATAATTATTTGGAACATCTACAACGTGAAACTCGGCAGGTGCGCAAGAGACCTCGTCACGGCGTCCAACCGGCGTGGATACGGCGCACAACGGTGTGGTTGCGGCGCATAAATGGCGTGGTTGCTGCGCACAAACGGCATGGTTGCGGCGCACAAAACAAACGACATGGTTACGGCGAGTAGCCGGCGCGGTTGCGGCGTACAAACGGCGATGTGAATCTGTGTGCTTAACTCACCAACGATCTGTCCAACACTTCTTCTGATTCCGGCACGAGCGTCAGCAGTGGGGTAGATAGCATCGATGAAGACGCGAGCATTGGAATACTAAATTGTATGTCTTCTCTCATCTCACAATCATTCGTAAAAAAGCGTCACGTCTCTGCTACCCATTCTGGGCCATATAGCCATATGATATGCAACTATTTTAGCTGATTACACGATTTATTACAGGCATTACAAAGTCAGAGAGAGAAACAAAGAGCGAAAAATAGAAAAATAGGCAGAGCTAAAGAGAGGTATCGAAAGACATATAGAGCTTGTGAGTGAGACAGCTAAAGATATATAGAGAGCAATAGATACAGAGAGAGAGAGAGCGAGAGAGAGATAGAGAAGACTCCTTACCTGAAGCAACTCCATGGTCTCCGCGGCACAGTTGATATCCAACATCTGATCATCGGTGTAGTGAGCTCTCTTGAACTTTCGCTTCGCTTGTCTGATATGACGGGGCTTTCCGAGCACTGGCTTGTAGAGAATGGTCTTCTCGTGGACAGATTCGGCGAGCTAAATAGGGAATTATTATAAGTATATAAAATTCGCACAGTCATGCTGACACACACACACACACGCACGCACACACACACACACACACACACACACACACGCACACACACACACACACACACACACACACACACACACACAAAAGGTAAAAATACCTTCGAGTGGAAGTTGTTGGACTGTGGCAGGAACTCTGAATATCCATCGACGAGTCGGTAGAAAAGATAGTTAGCGATGGTACGCGAGGTAACGGATCCTTGTTGAATCATTTTCTGAAATCATTTTTTTTGTTGGCTTGTTTGAGCATATTTGACGCTACTTAGGCTTCGGCTTAGGCTTAGGCACCCCTTTAAAATCTTCGCCACAAACCTGCAAATTGGCCAATTGGTCGGTCTCCATAACAATGAAATTGTATGATGGATCATGAACAACTTTCCAGTAGACGTCATCTCCTCCAGCCGAGATTGACTGAAACGTATTTTAATTTGGTTTCAAAAAAAAAAATTCGAAATCGTACAGTTTAACGAGTGTTCTTTATTTTAAGTTGTTGGAAATACTCGAAAAGCTTTTTTTTATCTTTGATGTTGGCTGTTTCAAAGGGACTATTTTACGAGCCGCTAGCGAATTTTTCTGGCACATCCCGGTATATGTACACGCTGAAACGTACTAGGAAGAAATTATTCATTATTCGTCGAGTACGGTTGACTTTTTGCCATGGGTTTCAATGTATTTCCAAGTATAGCAAAAACATCGTATTTTGGAAGTACGAGAATTCTGTCAAATAAATAAAATATTTCGTGTAGTTCCACAATACGGTAGATTTTTGGCACACCGAAACCCGACTACTGTTTCGGCGCGCAGCGCGGAAATGCGTAACCGCGTCCGCGGAAAAGTGATGGTTTTTTAACATGGGAATGGCGGCGACGCAGAAAATAGATTTCTGTGTGTCTCGAATTTTTCAATGAACTTTTGCCATCTTTCCTCGCGGACGCGGCTACGCATTTCCGCGCTGCCCGCCTGAGGACCAGCTAATGGTAATTTTTAAGTGAATGCCAGGAAGTTTGTGAACCACATTGTCAGCTGCATTTCCATGCAACCATGAAAATTCTTTGCAACAGGAGCCTTCCGGCTCAATCACACGCATAAATTTGCGTATAATACATGGAATGCAGTTGTCCAGCATACGTTTCACAAACCACGTGTTATAACACTTTAAATAAATTTCTTGAAACGTACATGTGCGAGGAATGATCTCCAGTCGATAAATGGATACATTTTCGCGGCGTCAACTCGGTTCATCGGATTATACGAACGATCGTAGTTACGACGAGTAGTGTCGTCCGTGCTGAAAGTATGCGCACAGAGTTAGAATAAACATTGGCCAAATATTTGCAGTATATTCATGATTCGTGACTGAACCCTGGTGAGACTTGGCTTGTGTAGCTCATGGAATTCAAATTTGCAACAAAACGCGGAGTTGTGCACTGGAAGGGCCTTAGCTCGAAACAAGAAAAAGTCTCATAGTGATGCGCTGTATCCTTGTCAAAGCGTTAATATTCGCAAAAATATTAGAAAACTGTAGTATGTGCTAGCTTTTGCCTTGGGTTCTGGAAATTTCTACGCTTTCGCCATTTGCCTCTTGACGTCTTCGCAGAGTTGGGTGCTAATTTGGCTACCTGTATTTTGTTGCGAGTTGATATTCAAAGTTGACAATGCTATTAGCATCAGCGTCAAGCTGGTCAGGGTCAAGGTTGATGCCCATTCCACTTGCGAGTGACTGCAGGTTCGCTTTGATGGTTGCGATGTAGCTGAAATTGTTTTAAATTAATAAATGTATGTTATAATATTAAATCCAATTATTATTCTAGCTTATGCAAAGAATTGCAGCACTTACAATTAGAGAATCGCATACTTTACTTACTTACTTTACTTACTGCTACGTGGATATCACTCGACGTTTGCCACGACAGCTATTGATTTTTGAGCGTTGTCGAGAAAGTTTCAAGCGCATGCGAGACTTGAACCCGCGTCGTTAATTTACTGGTCCACTGCTCTAACCACTACACTATAAACGATAACACACCCATTCTTGATGACATTCCATGCCTTTCTGTAGTACGTGTTAGAGTAGATGGTGCTCGGCTGATCAATGTAGAGCGAGTAGCCATTAGGTCCATGAGGGTCCTTCCAGTTAGTGTCCACATAGGGAGAGATCAGAGTTGGAATGCCCTCGGTACCGGCGAGGTATCCTGAAATTTGTCTTGTTCTAATACCTTTCAAACTTATGAAAAAACTTCTAATATCATTTTTCTTCCCTGAAAATTTGACATAAACTTTGGTTTGTGCCAATATTTTAATTTAGAGTTATATTCTTTTTTTTTGTAGTGATTTTAATTTGACAAAGTTTTGTGAAGGACAAAGCGCTAGGCCGCTGGGCGTTTTGCTCTTCGTATTCTACGTTAGTGTTTCCCAAGTAACTACAGAAATATGAATTGCATCGCGTAGGAAATAATGAATAAGAAGAAAACATAGAAAAAGGTAAGCTAAAGTTACTTATGAAAAAGAGAAGAAGGGTGCAGAAATACTGTTTTTTCAGTACTATTAATTTCTTACCGATCAGGCTTCCGAGTTGAGTGGGTGAAAGTGCTCCGATATTTGCCGACTGATTGAGCATGGGGAACGGGACGCCGAATTGCAGAAGACCTTGCAGCGCCTGAATGAGTAGCGTTTAGTAACTCAGTTTCTCTAATTTATTTAATAATGAATGAGATGTTGTCACAAATCATCACAATAATACAGCCACAATGGCAAAGTTCTGATATGGTCATTTACTTACCGACTATGACGTTAATCGTAAATCATAACGTACAAACGACTAAGTAACTATAACCTCTCCCATTGCTTTATTCTTAGGGACTCCAAGCCATCCTTACCTGTTGAACAACCTTGGCTCCCTTGGTCACGCCGTTCCAGTTCTGTTGGGCTGTGCGGCATTGTTGGAAATACCAGGCAGTTTGTTGAACGGGCAGAGACTGCAATTAACAATGTTACCGAACGCCACAATATAAAAGTGGTGTGCTGCACCAGCGCCACGTGCGCGCCATCAGCGCCACGTGTGTGCAAACAAGATTTGATCGTGTTCGCCATCCTTGCGCGCTCATGGCTCCCTGATTTTTTATCTGTCCCTGCGATATTTTCCAGATTATTTTTCACTTACAAGAATATAACCATAAGTCGACTTATTGCTTACAAATTCAATTCATTTTCATTTACAGTTTTTTTACTCAGATGTTGTTTCACGTTCTTCTTTTTTTCATTATATATTTAGTTTGTATTTTCCAAATAAACGTTTATACATTAACGTTTTTATCAAATGGTGATGTATAGTTCAAAAATACAGTGGGGGAAAAGCTTATACATTGGAATTTCCTTCTTTTTCTTTTCTTTTCACACACGTTATACAGCTGATAAGAAACTGGGTGATTATTGAGTGATGTGCAATACAATAAGCCGATTTAAAATGTAAATGAATGTTTCGGACGCTGGATTTAGAATGCACACATGAAGCACTAAAGCGGTCTGACACGTGGTTTTGAAGGTTAAGCTGGAGAATACCATAATAATTATACCTAAAATCCTTGAAACCACAGAAAAACATACAAAATTAAAAACATAATTCGTATGCATAGTATGCAAATTGGTTCATTAATATCTGCACCGAAAATGCCGAGAGAGGAACACAGATTTTCATAGAATACTTTGGGTTTTTTTCCGGCTATAGTTTCTAGTAAAATATAGTCTGTCTGTATCTTGTAGTTTGTAGTAGGAAAGTAAAAATAAACCTACCGACACATCCAAGTAGTACTGTTTCTTGAGTTGTCTGGCCATTTTCATGAAGTTGTCATTGTCAGAGACATCGAATGACATGTCACCGTTGAAACTTCCACAAGTAAACGCATAGAAGTCGTCGCACGGGTTGACGGAGGTGTTGACCATGCCCCTGGAAATAGGCAGCATAACTTTGAAATCATGTCGCTGGCCTAATGATTTCGGGAAATTTGTATGCTCAGGGACTGCTGCAACAAGACGCAAGCATTGTGCGCTGCACCATTGAATAAAGTAGTACGTTATAACTTTCTTCTCGATGAATATAGCCAGAGCTATGAAGCGTGTTCAAGAGCCGCAGGCATTCTGCGTTCTTTCGGGAATAGGGCTTCCCCTGTTTTAGAAGAAAACCGCATTTAGTTACACATATTTACTCTCTCTCTCCCTTTCTCTCTTTACCTCTTTCTCTCTTTCTCTCTCTCTCTCTCTCTCTCTCTCTCTCTCCCCTCTCTGTTCTTTGAAATAACACTTACTTGAAAAGGGTAACAACATCAACAAAAGCCCCATATCGCGGATTGTCGCTCGAAATTGGTGAGGCAGTGGGTATAGCCGGAGCACATTCTAAACAGTAGATGTTTTATTTATTACGGGTTACTTACTGAACAAGCTAAGCGAGCGAGCTACCGTAACGTACGACATATTTAACAAAAGCTCAAACTAAATTGAACAAATCTATCCAAACAACTAAGCCTCTCAAAACGCATTGTACAAGATTATGATAGAAAACAAACTGAAATCTAGAAAATGAAGATGCACTAGGCGAAACGCTCAGCATAACTGCATAACAACTTTTCTGGCGAAACGCTCAGCGAAACAAGTATTATTGAGCGAAACGCTCAGCGAAATAGTTATTATTGAGCGAAAGGAAGTCAATTGTCACGCAAAGAAAGAGTGCATGGAATGAAGAGGTGCAGGAAAAATTAGCTAAACGCTCAGCGGAAATTGTGGCGCTGCGCCGTGCAGTTGGAGCGTTTCGCCAAGAAAGGAACGTAGTGTAAGAATGGACCTACCGAGTGTCGCCGCCAGAAGCGCGACCGTGACCACCTGGAATATATTACCTTTGTATATTAAACTCTATCTTTAAAGCGAAATACCGGCTGGTTTTTGAAACACATCGAACACACCTGCATACAGTGCATACCCATGCAGCATAGGCAAATGAACATTAATTAGAATAAAAAATCGACCCCAATTCTTCCCCACTTAGCTTAAATGCATAAGAATGCAGCTGTCCACGATAGAGTGGTGTCAAACCGGCTACAGAAATAGCCGATCCGGCTAGCCGCTCTGTGAATACACGGAAAGCCGGCTTTGCGCGTATTCATTGCAGTGGATACAGACATAGCCGGCTTCACGGGTAGCCACTGCAGCGGCTACGCACCGAGCCGCATATCTGCTCAGCTGTAAAGATGGCTACTCGACAAGCCGAATAACAGTATTAGGATACATAAATAGTCGGCTATTTTAAATGAATACATATGAATTTTCGAGTTTTTTTTCTGAAATTAGCAAGGTTTTGCCTATAAAGCACCAAAATCACCGTAATATTATAGTAGAAACAATCTTCTATCGGAAATCGATCGAAAACTACTTTTTTTATCGGGCCCAAAAATGTCATTATTTAATAGTTTTATCGTGTTTTATTAGAAAATTTGCCATTATTTGAGTTTATGTTGTGTTCAAATTATAAACAGTTGCATTATTTGTCGTTAGGCAGCTGTTTGCGCATTTTGGATCCATCTTATCGTATAATTTTCTTGTTTGGCGCATGCTTTTTGCACAATGACATCGTATTTTGAAATTTGCGATAAATAATTGGTGTTTTTCACCTCTTTTCAAAAAATAATATTTAGCTGCTTAGAATAGCCGACTATTCACGCTGCTAATGGATTGGCTAACAGCCATAGCCGCTCTTTGTTCAAGAAACGGCTATGGATATAGCCGTAGCCGCACGCTTCTTTGGTAGCGACTACGGCTATAGCCGTAGCCACGCCCTGACAGAAAAGCGGCTCGGCTCGAAAACCGCATGATGCGTAGCCGGCTGCAAAAATAGCCGTTTTGACACCACTCTAGTCCACGATGCGTTTCAAAAACCGCCCGGTACTTCGCTTTAAATCAATTATCTGTCGCTTAAAGTGAGGGGACTTTCGGAAGGCTTACTCAGAAAGGATTGAAATCCAATCACTTCAGCTTGAAGCGTTATAGCAGCCGATTTTTGAAACGAGTGCTGGAGTCTGCATAGCTTATGTTGGTTTGCGCTTATTTGTTCAATGCGCGGTTTACTCGAATTATACGCATTTGAATATAACGTTGTTCAACACAAATTTCAAAAACCGGCTGTTATACCTCTTTAACCTAATATTCAAATCAACCCACTAACCTGAACCCACATCCCTTGGGTGGCTCTGATGGCTAGAGTGCTTCTTGGCAGTCTCTCTAAAGTCTCAGTAAGGAACGCCTGATAAGGGCCTATCTATTCGAGACCTTCTGCCCCGACTGCTCAACAGAACAAGCTTTTAGTTTTTATGGTCTGAACAAATTGGCTTCCTTGAAGGGTTCGAAGGAAAGTAATATGATGCAACCTGCACGTCTGAGGCTCGGGCTTTTGCGGTAGTAGATGTGAACGTTAGCTGAAAATTAGGGTACCGTAACGCTACCGCTTTCAGAATCAAGTGTGGGAATGGTACGACACTGGTACTGTTCCATAGGATAGTGTGAACCAGGGCTATTCCATGTTTAGCTCCGACATAAGTGGTAGGGTAGTCATGATTTGATGATTTCCTTTTAGCATCACATACCTCAACTTATGCGAAAGCTTCAACAGACCCATTTTCTTAGCTTCTTTGAATTAACCTCCATGCGCACTCCGAACTAATCTAAACTTCGACTCGTAAAGTCTTCACCTCAACCTAACCGTGGATCGTGGTTACCGACGTGGCCTTCCATATTTTCTTCTGATAGCAGACACCTTTGAACGTCTGTCCATTCGCGCAATGCCATCAGCTGTACACGACACCAGGTAGTGTAATAACCCACAACGTTGGACTAATATAGCCCTATATTGACATACGTATATTTCTCTGTTGTCTCATATTCGTAGCACTCTCTAAACCGGCTGGCGCTAGGCGCACCAGTCGGCGCTGCACCAAGGGTCCCGAACACCCGCTCCGCGACTCCCTACCGCGGTCGCCATATAACTTCCCTAGTAGGTTCATAATTATAGAGTCGTTTGATGTATGGTGAGATATGTTCAAAGGGAAAGTTAAAGTTTATTATAATAATAATACAGAGAAATAAATGGATACATAAGCCGACACATTGTTATCAGTCCTTATAGTTGATACATGAACATTATATAAAGTAAAATACTAACGTGGATTATGTATCCATTTATTTCTTTGTATTATTATTATAATAAACTTTAACTTTCCCTTTGAACATATCTCACCATACATCAAACGACTCTATAATTATGAACCTACTAGGGAAGTTATAGTAGTTTACTGGGGTTTCAAATTTTGCTGAAAGTATGCGTATTTTGGAACTACACGGTGCTCTTTTTTTTTAATTTTTCATATTATATATGCAAGTTTCGGGCAAAAATCGGTATTATTGACGAAAGCACACCGATTTTTTGAGTTACTTTGAAAACCCATACAAATAAATGGATACTATCCATGTATTATTAATAAACGTCATACTCCAATCTAAGTGAGTTAAGAAGTATCGTAGTGCTCAATAAAGGAATATGAAGGTTTCTCCCTTTTTCTCTCTATGTCTCTCCTTTGTCGCTCTCTCTCGCTCTCCCCTTTTTCTGAAGCTCACGTCACTTTTGCAAAAGAAGCGTTAGCAACACCACTCCCCTCCTTATCATTACACAGAGCATAATCCAAAGAAAATTTAGCGAGAAAAAGCTTTTGTAATCATTCCTGAACATGTAATGAGGAGGGATCTTATCAAGGTATTTTGTCCTGCAACCGATGGACAATACCTTATTATGTAAAAGAGAAGAGTTTACTTTTTTGTTTGTGTGAACGAAACGGAATTCTACGTTTCAGGCTTTTGGTATAAGTGGTCCCTTTTCGCAACTCTTCAATCGGAACCTATCGTATTTTACTACATAAACTTGGAAGATACATTTCAGACGTTTCACATATAAGTATGCAGTATGATCATTTTGGTAGGATCACCTGAGTAGCCACCACAGGCCGCGATAGCTGTCTGGTATATAATATGTATGGAAGCAAAATACATATAACACTCGCGGAAACACATGATGTATGCAAGTAGGGTACATTATTCTGTTGGACAAGAGTTTTCGGATCAGAGTTTCCGCATCCGATATACGTCCAATTTAATTAAAATTGAGTCTTGAAAGCTAGAATATTACTGCTCTGTACATAAAGAAATCTTCAACATATATAACTTTTATTTTATAGAATTAACGACATAATATTATTACTCTTAATTGTATCCATCCGTTGGAGCTTCACTATTTCCAGTTTCCACAGAATTCATCACATTCATTAGGGAGGTTCTCGTGGGACAGGGACAATAAGCAGCATCTGGGCCAGGTTCACCGTCTTCCCCATTCTCCCCAGGAGTTCCATCTACTCCCGGGTCTCCAGTCTCACCCGCCGTTCCTTCGGGTCCCTGCTCCCCATCCTTTCCTGGTTCCCCAGGTTCTCCATCTCGTCCAGGGGCTCCTTGAGGGCCAGGAGGACCAGGAGGACCACGTGGTCCAGGCTCACCAACTCCAAATGTTCCATTCTCTCCCGGAGCACCGGGACTTCCGGGAGTTCCAGGTTCACCAGGAGGTCCTGGAGGTCCTTGTAGCCCATCGGGACCATCGACTCCATCCATTCCAGGCTGACCAGGCATGCCATCGTCTCCGGGAGCTCCAGGTTCTCCTATGTGGCCTTCAGGTCCCGGAGGCCCAGTCTCACCCTTAGGACAGACAATGCAATCTCTTTCTTCTTTAGGCCAATTGTTAACCCCGGGTTTACCCGGTGTACCGGGTGTACCCTTGTTTCCATTTGTGCCGGGAAGTCCGGGCGTTCCGGGAGGTCCAGGTGCTGTAAGAGATTTAATCAATTTTAAAGCTAATTTTTGATATGTGTTGCATTCTTCTATTGCCTTGATCAATGTTGTGTTATCACAAACCTATGTTTGACAGACAAATACCGCGACCAGTTTTGTTTTGTCTACTAGATTTTTCCAAAAAATGACCAGAAATCCCATAACATGTATTTGGGTTTATTACTTCCAAACGGATAAAAGGCCCTATTAATCTTAGTAATTGAAGAAAATTTCATACAAAAATTGAAACCAAGTTACTCACGTCCAGAAGGGCAATGGTTTGCCTGCTTGGCGCAGTGGCAAGAGGCGCCTCTCTTGGATCTTCCGATGAGAAGCGACGCTGGATCAATTCTGCTCTCCGACGCTTCTGAATGTTTCACCGGGTTGATTTTGTCCTCTTGCATAGTCCGCCAAGCATCATCAGCGTATACCTGAATACAAATTTGGTAAAAATATACATTTTGCTTTAACACCGTATCAATATGGTAAAGCCAACGTATGATGTTTTCATCCTTTTAATCTACTTTCCCTAAACTGAAGCCTAACATTAAGCTTAAACCTAAACTCGGCCTAAACCAATGCCTAAACCGTCGCCTAAACCTAAGCCTTCTAGCAATGAGCCTGTTATGTGCAAACTTGCAAACCTTACTTCAGTACCAAATATAAAAATATTTACCTTAAAATCCCTAACATCGAATTTTGAATCGGCTGCAAAGTTGCTTATATCATTGAGTAGATATCCTATGGTAATTATGGCTACAATACCAGCCGAGGTAGCCGTTACCGTAGCGGCTACGGTAACAGACGCGATGTTTAGCATTTTGCTTTCCTACAAATTTAGGTGCTCCGTTTATAAGGAACCCGGGAGCATTGTTCGCTGTTCGCGGCGCCTTTTTCGCACACTTTTTACGGAAAATCACGATATCGCAGTCTTCTTTCCACTGCTTTTTGCTTACGCAACTTGTGCATAAGAACCATTCGAGAGTTTAACGAAAGGAACGGGTTCAGGGATTTGATCTGGAACGTCTTTTGGGACGTTTAGCTGGAACGTTTTTTTGTGATTCTAGGTATTGGAACCTGTCTCCTGTAAGAAAGTTTAATTGAAACATGTTAGCTGGGTTTAGAACTTTTTGACCAGAAGCAACTCGAAAATATTGTAAAAAAAAAGTTTTGGTATTAATAATTGTGAGTTTTTACACTAGCGTTTGTGAATTCCTTCCCTTCATATAAAATTTTATCCCCCAGGTTACAACGCAAGAAAATACGACATGGTAGCGCTGCTATTTACCTCTCCCAAAGTTTCCGAAAGACATGCTTTACTGCTTTACAAAGCAAAAGCTTTTAACTGGAAGGAGTAAATCAATATAAAACTATGAAGTCTATACAAATTTTGGATCGTAGTAAATAGTTGATTTCCATAGTGGGCATGCAAATTTACAAGTCATTTGGCAAGCCGGCAAAAAATTTGAATGCCCACTATGGAAATCAACTATTTACTACGATCCAAAATTTTTATAGAATTCATAGTCTTATATTGATTTACTCCTTCCAATTAAAAGCTTTTGCTTTGTAAAGCATTCTTACATATTTATGCTAATTTACTCGAATTTGCTCATTTGTTCATTTGCATAAATTTGCATAAACTGAATAAGAACTGGTCTACTTGATGTGTTTCAAAAACCGGTGTGCAGTTCGCTTTAACTTTGGCTGATATTGTGCCAAGTCTCGGGCTTGAAGCTAATTTAAAATTCTCTTTTTGCCTTTCAAGAACACCCGGTTTTGGATACGCCTTTCACTTTTTTGGAGCGAAATCTTTGCGCGCTATAAAAGGGTTGAAGGTGAATCTCGTTGCGACTTTCTCGTAAAATACCGTTCAGATAATTATCTTTTCTCTAATTTTATCTAGCTAACTAATTAACTTATGCCGCATGCTACTTGGCTCGTTTTTTAATAAAGTTTCTTATAAGATGAGACCAGAAACAGTTTGTTAGTGTTGTTAGTTATCATATGATCCTTCTAAAATCATAGTTTTTTGTCTCGATGAACAGTAAAACTTAGGGCGCGAGGCTCCGAAAAGATTCGATACGTGCGCCGTTTTCGCGCCGCGCGCATGTCATGTGTTCGAAGAAAACTGAATGTTTCAGATGGGCACCAGTCTGCTATCCGGTGCTTGCGTCTTCTCCGGTACAATTGTTTGTGTTGCAATGATTGTCATCGTTACGCTATACTCTGAAATTAATACATTGGAAGCGGATTCAATGAGTGATATGCATGTTTTTGAGGTAAGTTTTTCTGACTTCTCTCTCCCTCTCTCTCGCTCCCTCTCTCTCTCCCTATCTCTCTTTTCCTCAATCTCTCTCTCTATCTCTCTATCTCTCTCTATATCTCTCTCTCGCTCTCTCTCTCTCTTACAGTCATCCCCTTCTAATTATGAACTTTAGGAGTACGCCAACGCTGCCTGGAACGATATAATATCAGAAACAGTCAGAGGAGGATCCAAAATTCCCGGTTCACCATTCTCACAGTACATCAGACAAAAGCGATCTCATCACGTATTCTGTGGTTGTTCAATGCATAACGAATGCCCGCCTGGGCCCCCGGGTCCCCAGGGAGCTCCGGGTCTTAACGGTCAAGATGGAGAACCTGGTGCCCCTGGAAAGACTGGAGCAAAGGGAGCAGCACTGATCATGAGCAATCCAGGGGGATGTATAGCATGTGCACCTGGCCCACCTGGACCTCCTGGAGAAGAAGGAGAGGAAGGAGAAACAGGTTGGTTATAGCTAAAGAGAGAGAGAGAGATAGAGACCGAGGAAGAGAGAGAGAGAGAGAGAGAGAGAGAGAGGAAGAGGGAGAGGGAGGGAGGGAGAGAGAGAGGACAGCGATGGAGACAGTGAAGAGAGAAATAGATACGAGAGAAATATAGAGAAAGAGAAACATTAAACAATTTAATATTTAGGACCCGATGGTCAACCCGGAGAGCCAGGTCTGGCTGGTCGCAGTGGTGAAGATGGTGAACCAGGAGCGGAAGGAGACTCAGGTGAACCTGGTGAGCCTGGCCCCGATGGGCAGCCTGGAGAGCCTGGAGAGAATTCAGAAACTGGCAAGGGTGAACCTGGTCCCCCGGGAGAGCCTGGTGCGGCTGGTGAACAGGTATGTTAGACATGTTTAGATCTTATTCAAACCTTTTGCAGTAGAGATAGACAGAATAAAGTACGCAATGTACCCCATGCCCCATATAGTGTGTCGAGTTAGCCTTATTTCAGCAAGTTACATGTATACCATACAACCCGAGTACATGTACCATAACGATGAGCACCGATATTATCTGAAGCGGGGATTTTTGACTTTTTTTAAGTCTTCGTGAATAAAATGCCTGGTTATAAAAAAACTTCCCACATTTAGGGCGCTCCTGGGGCCGGCGGCGAAAACGGTGAACCTGGTAAAGATGGAGAACCTGGTCCTTCTGGTGGGCCAGGCCAGCCTGGTCAAGAAGGCCTGCCTGGACATGAGGGTCAAGACGCAGAGGATGGCGTGCCCGGCCCTGACTCTGGGTACTGCCCTTGCCCGCAAAGAGGCCCGATGGGCAATTGAAGATGTTAAGCTATCCCCAACTAATAATTGTTTTTGTTATCATATTAATAAAGTTTATAAATGTGCCATTTTTGTGTCAAAAGCAGTGCAAGTGAAACAACGAAACGAATGTTCTCGTTGCCATTTTAATAAATGTCTGAAACGCATCGACCCGAGTTCGATTCCGACCCGTGACAGGTTTGAAACCACCACCCGATGAGGGAATCATGGGCGATCCCTCCTGGCCCTAGCCCGAAGACGTCGAGCAATTTGTCATCTGGAACTCGTCGCCTACTGCTCAGGACCTCTGCGGAACATGTTATAAGCAAACATTGAAACTGTATTTTCACGCTTGAATAAAGGTGCACGCTCTTGAAGAGTAAGATATTTATTGTTCCCAGCGCTATTTAAGCACTGTTGCACTAATTAGGCCATTTAGGGGACCGCGAACCGCTGGCACAAAAGTCGCGAGGCGAGTATATGGCGATAGGCTGACGAAGCTGTGCAAAATCGGGGGTACAAAATAGAAAACCAACCATTTTGGAAAATTGGAACTCATTTTTCGTCGAGAGAGTTTAATTAAGCATGGTTCTTATCGCGCGAAAATCTACCTTTTTTCGGGTGAAAATGTTGCCAAATATGCAACAAACACAGTGAAACTTCCTCATTGAAATTTATCGTTTGAATGCGGCACATACTCTAGTCTACAACTGTTTATGATGTTTTTCACACGTTTCCATGATGATTATATATAAGAATATAAGTAGTAATCCCAACCTGTCTATTTTTTTTGGAACGTGTGCCGCGAAGTGCCTCTCATTGCAATTTTTTGAAAATCTAAGTTGTCAAATATTTTCTGGTCCACTTCTTCCGTAATTCGTTTGTCAAAGGCTATCAAAATTCATCAAACATTTTAAACACTCCAATATTTTCTGGAAATATTTTTTTTTGCCCCCTTCAGATATGTACATGTGTCTGAACACGGTGCATGAACGTAGCCAATTTCAGTAACATTTTCTTCCTGAAAAGATTTCTTGAGCACATTTTATTCCAATTTTTATTTCCAGTGAGTTAGTAAGATAGCACCAATAAACATAAAATTACACTTACACATTGTGCAGGCATAAATTCTTTAGATATGTCACTGGGCGTGGGAGAAGCGTTTCTATCTCTCATCATAATCTTCTTGATTATTTCTGTAAAGTTTGGAATACTTGTGGCATTTTCTGTTCTTATTGTCGGAACTTCGGTTTATATTTGGTAAGTGTTTCATCAAACATTGCTGTGTATCACAGTTGGCACTTATGCTTTGTTTGTTTGTTTGTTTGAATTATGTACGTTACACTCAAGATTACAGATTGGTCAGTAGTTCATGTTCCGGTTCACTGAGCAATCCGAGGCCTAGGGAACGTATGCAGAACAGAGGCCATATTTACCACTCAATTCCCCATGGGGAATTCCCCGTCTTTTTCTCTGCGTGTCTCACCTTAGAATGCTATTTTCTGTCCCCAGGGAATATTTCCCCGAGGGAATCCGAGCGGTGAATGTGGCCTCTGGTGTGGCGCATAGGTATATGGACAGACAGCGTGTCGTAATTAGCGTGCTTTTCGATTTCTCCACGAGCCTAATTTTCATTACAATAATTGTTCTTTGATCTCCAACTTCTTAGGCGTCTCTATGAGTCCAAACAATATTGGAAACGGCAAAATGTCCCAGGGCCAAAGACCAATTTATTGATTGGAAATGCGATGTCCTTTCATGGCGGACTGCACACTATTGATTTGGAGTGGAGGGCCCAGTTTGGACCGACATATGGGTGGGTTAATTGTCATACGACTGTTTCTCCAAAGAGGTTGGTAGCCTAATGGGTAAGGCGCTTGTCTCAACCAGATGACCAGGGTTCGATTCCTCAAGGTGTATCAGCCGTGTCATGGACCAGGGAGTATGTTTCAACTTGCGGTCACGCTTGGTTCCAAGTATTGACCTTATCAAAGAGACCTTTAAAGCGAAATGTCGGCCGTTTTTGAAACACATCGAGCACACCAGCATTCTTATGCAGCTTATGCGAAGGAACATAAATTAGAATAAAAAATCGAGCTAAATTAAAGTAAATTACCAAAAATACGTAAGAATTCAGTTGTCCACGATGCGTTTCAAAAAGCGGCTGGTAGTTCGCTTTAATAACTTTCTGATTTCTCCAACAGTAATTTGATCAATTAAGTTAAATGTATAAATTTCTTTAGAAGTTTCCTTTTCAATTCACCCGAACTAACGAGTTCCGATGTGAATTTATTGCGAGAAGTTCTAGTAAAACAATTCGCCTGTTTTGAAGATCGAGTGGTAAGTTGGTATTATAAAATTTAATAAAGCGAAATACCGGCCGGTTTTTGAAACACATCGTGGACAACTGAATTCTTACGTATCTATGCTAATTTACTCGAATTTAGCTCGATTTTTTATTCTATTTTATGTTCATTTACATAAACTGCATACGAATGCTGGTGTACTCAATGTGTTTCAAAAATCGGCCGGTATTTCGCTTTAAAGACCAAACCACTAGCCCAATAGATTGATAATCTGAGGTTTTTGGTAGCACTCTGCTAACTGTAGCTAAAGCTAAACTTAGCGCGCTTTTACCTTAGTAGACCTGGAATAAAGACCAAATTCTTAACATATAGCACCGATGAAACCACTTCCTTTCTTTTCTACCGTATGCTGGATAAACATAGAAGTGCGTTTTAGAACTTACTCAATATTGATCCCAAGGATCCGACGTCTTTACTGGCCAATTCTTTAGTATCTCTACGTGGTGAAACGTGGAGACACGTTAGGAATAAGGTGGCACCAGCCTTCAGTACATCGAGGGTGAAGAGGGTATTTATTTACTAATTAAATTTTATTAAGTACTTAACTAACACGACAGGGTGTGCAGCACGAATAATATGATGATGAGAAGGAACTAGTGTATAACTTGTCGTATTGTCGTTGATTAGCCAACACGTGCTATTGTTTGAAATATGAAGTCCTAAGACAATCATTGATCTTCAGATGGTACCAACGTTTAACGAATGTTCACAGCTTTGTATGGAAATTTTAAGAGAACATGCACATCAGAAAACGAAGGTCGACATCCGAGAGTTTGTTTCATTCGTAAAATTTAAATTTTAAATTTCTTTTACGCTTCAAGAGCGTGCACCTTTATTCAAGGGAGTTCAAATTCAAGGTTTGCTTATGATGTTCCGCTGAGGCTGAGTTCCTGAGCACAGGCGGCGAGTTCCAGATGAAAAATTGATCTGTAATTCTGTTTTGCATACCGTATTCATATGTGCGCATATTGATTTTCTCGTGGGTCTTCACAGCAATAAAACAAAACTTTATTGTGTTCAGTGTGTCCATGCGTCTTATGATGGATTTGACAGCTCGAGCTGCTTTTGGGAGAGATTTTGGTAAGCAATATTGTTTTTTCAGCTTTACTTATTGCCTACTAGTTAATAATACAATATTTTATTGATTACGAACAGTGAGAGACTCACACCATCAACCGTCAAGTGTCAAGTTGTTTGTTGCCCTCAAGTTTTCTATGGAATTTCTTTCAAGACAAAAAAAAATGTTTGAATGCGGCTATCGGTGGATGATGGATACCAATAAAAAACGGCAAAGCGGGTCGAACCATGTAAAACAGTTTACGAACCAAAAAAAAAACTTTCAGACGTTCAACGCGATGGAAACTCGGAATTCGTGGAATTTGCTAGACAATATTCATTGTTCGATTTTCGTTCTCCTAGGCTAGCAGCATTGAGTGAGCTCCTTTTTTAATAGTACTACTGTGGCTTCGTAGATAAGATATAGCGTAAATTCATCGTACAATTAGAGCTATGTACTAACATTAGCTACCACTAACGTATCCAAATAGTATATAATGGAACAGTGTGTCGAAACTTTGAAACTTTGAAGGTTAGAGAAGCGTGTAAAAAAAAGCCGTCCGTCCAGAGGACATATTCACCACTGCCGATTCCCTCGGGGAAATATTCCCTGGTTACAGAAAATAGCATTCTAAAGTGAGACACGAAGAGAAAAAGACGGGGAATTCCCCATGGGGGATTGAGTGGTGAATATGGAGTCAGGATAGGCATGGTAGAATTGTGGAATGCAAAATGCCGTAGCTCAGTCAACCCCTATTTTCCAATATAAATCAAGAATTTTCAGCTCTATTCCCTAATATATGTCGCCTTTTAAAGGATCTTACCGGATTTTCCGTCCTAAATCAATCTGCAAATCAATACTTTTTGAATATTCTCGAAGACGTGTTGAACAGCCGACTCGAGAACAAGGAACAGTATGTAAGTGATTTCTCACAAAAGAAGTCTAACTACCTTTATGGCGTGCGGCGATTTGTGCCGATATAAACACTTCCGGAATATACGTATTATGGTATTCGTATCCACTAGTATATTCGTCTTGCATTCATTTCAGTACCTGAGCCTGAGCCTAAGCCTAAGCCTAAGCCTAAGCCTAAGCCTAAGCCTAAGCAACTTTGAACAATGCCCCTTGTCGTAGTGTCCTCATGGTTGTCTCTGTTCAAATCAGTTCATATGATATCATTTTTTTCAAAACCCAAGAGTATATAAGTGAAATTTTAGGTTTACGACGATTTCTTCCAAATTCTAATCGATTCCATGGACAAAAAGGCTGAGGAAGATTCTGAAATAGGATATTCGCCAGATACGATCGCCGAGGGAAAACTGAAGAGAGAACATATACTCGGACAGGTCAGTGAATCGGTTTAGATACCCAATTTTGGGGTTGCAACTCCTTATAATTAGAAGGCTCCATTCTGAGACCTCTTTATGTACATAATGTACTGCAGCTCCTGCAGCGCTCACACATGCGAGGGATTTCATAGTCATAGTTAGTATACCCCGTAACTCCAAGACTGGTATCTGAAAGGGACAATGAATAATTTTTTTCTATACATTGTCCCCTGGGCCTGGGCCTTTCATTGTTCAGGCATTCATGTGCCGGGTTCGAGACCGATCCAATCCTTTACATGAATAGCGTAGAACCTGCAAAATTAAAACAAGTCGAACTGTAAGATAAAAAAAGCAAATAAACCTACTGTAAGAGCAGATTCTCCTGCGTACCTGACCCTTTAAAATACCAGGCCTTCATGTTTATACTTGCCGGGTTCGAGACTGGTCCCATCGTCCTTCATCTATTCATTTACTTGCTAGCAATGCATCCGATAGAACAAGATCGTTGCAGAGACGAAGTGAAAAGAGTGTGCGGAGACAAGGTAGATATATTTTTATTTTAGATTTTATTTATAATTTCTCATGTCTTATTGGAATTTTTTGTCATCGACAGAAAACTCAGTCGGTCGTGCATGACTTCTATGAAGCCGGCATCACAGTGCCAATTAATGTTGACGTTCATCTACCTGGTGAAGGTATGTCGGGTATGCGGCGAGTGGAGCTCACATATTTTACAACTATGAAAAAATAAGAGGATACAAAGTGCTTTTCGGAAATACCAAAAGGAAAACACCTTTTGCACACCTTTTGGTGTATTTAATATATATATAAATAAAAAAAACACAGGAAAAACAATTTTTTTTTTAATTTTAAAATTTCTTTTACGCTACAAGAGCGTGCACCTTTATTCACGGGAGTTCAAATACGAGGTTTGCTTATGACATGTTCGGCAGAGGTCCTGAGCAGTAGGCGACGAGTTCCAGATGACAAATTGCTCCACGTCTTCGGGTTAGGACCGGGAGGGATCGCCCATGATTCCCACGCCGTGCGTTGGTTTCAAAGCGGCCTGGCGAATTTTCCCGAAAAAAAATATAAAATGCTGTTCGACATAAAACAACCTGAAATTTACAAATAAGCTATGTTTATTTAGCCTCCCGACTACGCCTCGCTTTCACAACTTCGATATGTCGATCAGTGCTTCAACGAGGCAATGCGCCTATATCCGCCTGTAGTTAGGTAAGATTCCTTTAGGCTTTAGGTAAGGTAGTTGTGTTTAGATTTAGGTGTGTTGTTAGGTAAGTTGTTACTCTTATGCTATTAATATTGGCAAAAAAATATAATAGACAATATCAATTACGAGATAACTGGAGCTTAAAGTAAGTGAGTACAACCATTTATAATTTTGTAGAAATTGGTTACAACTAGAAAATACGAAGTTTTATGAAAGCTCCTGGTCCTGGACAGTTTTTAGCATTTTTGATCAAGTCAATGAACCTTTTCAGAACGAACCGTGTTTGCACGAAAGCAACAACCGTTGACGGAATAAAATTAAAGGAAGGTTGTATATTCTCAATACCGATTTGGAATATTCACCATTCGGAGGAATACTACGATGAACCGGAGAAGTTCAAACCGGAGAGGTAACATAAAGACAAGTAATTAGGTTGTATTCAGAAAATAGGGCCATAGGGGAGGAGGAGAACACCGCTGAAGCGAAAGAACATCCGGTTTTTGAAACATGTTTTGAACACCTGCATTCCCACAAGTTGAACGCAAATGAATATAATTTGAATAAAAAATCGCGCAGTATTTGCATAGGGGAATACAGCGTCCTGCATGCGTTTCAAAAACCGATGCGCCTTGCGGTGTTGCTACGAAAAGGTGTGCCGTTCCACTTGGCGAATCTATGGCGCGCTTTCGGACTGCGGTTAGAACGCCAAACGAGCGCCGTGAGTGCGCCACATTGAGTTGTGCACCATGCGCTAGTCCACGGCCGTCCAGGCCAGGGGTCAGAGTGTTGGCTTCTTTCTTCAATAATCTGAAAATGTAAAAAAATTACGTATTTTATGTGGGACGATGACGCGAAGACATCCAGGGATCCACTTCTATTCTTACCTTTTGGTTATGGACCGAGAAATTGTATTGGTAGGTTTATAAAAACCTTTCTCTACATTTTCTCTCTCTCTTTCTGTCTCTGTCTCTTCTCTCTCTGGCTCTCTCCCTCTCTCTATCTCTCTCAGCTATCTCTATCTTTCTATCTCTCTCTATCTCTCTATCTCTCTATCTCTCTATCTCTCTATCTCTCTCTATCTCTCTCTATCTCTCCTCGCTCTCTCTCTCTCTGTCGAATTCAGCCTACCTTCCAGGAATGCGGGTCGGTCAACTTCAAGTAAAAAGCGCCGTGGCACATTTACTCCAAAATTTCCGCATTTCTGTGTCGCCTGGATCCCCTAACGTAAGTCATATGTTGTCGTCAGAAATTGGATGTAAATCTACACTAATATTCTGCACTGTGGAAAGTGGAAAGCGGCGGAAAGCGGGTCTCCATTATCCAGCACTTTCAAATAAATCCACATAGTCTGTGCGGGACTTTTGTAGTTTAGTTTAGAGTCTGACATACCTGACAGTTTAAGAACTCTGCTTGCAAATAACTTAGGTCCCGTGGACTACACACATGATAATGCAAATCATTTTCTCATCAACATAAGTGATTTCAGAGAAACGTATTATTTCCCGGTTTAGGAATACTATTCGCGCCAGTACTTTAGAATATCCTAGGCAAATTATCATATTTAAATTGCCACATGCAATTATTCTATGCAAATTATCATGATATGGTAGGCAGCTAGTCATACTCATATCATATTATCATATGCAAATTTCAGACTCTTCCCCTTCGCATTGACACTCGTGGAAGTATGAGGACTGAAGATCGTCTATTCATCGATGTCGTGCCATTATAAATAATACAAAATATTTATATCCGAATTATAATAAATGTATGGTCTTCGTTTTTTGCACTATTGGACTTTTTGCATATAAACCTACAGAGTGATCAAGATTCCAAATCTCGCGAAATCGGGGGTTTTTGGATAAAAATCGGGGTTTTTGGAAATAATCGGGGCAATATCGGGCCTTGTTCCCAATTTAGCCCCGATTATTTGTGATCGGGGCAACATTGGGATGTGATCGGGCTTTTGTCGGGTTTTTGAAAAAATCGGGGCGAAATCGGGGTTCTTTGAAAATAATCGGGGTGAAATCGGGCTCTTCACTTTTCTTTGTTTGATATACGATATTTTGATGTTAAATAAACAGACAAACAAACAAACAAACAAACAAACAAATATTATTATTTATTAGAGGTTTGCGTAGAGGACCAAATGTAATTATCACCCCCTCGTTCGTTGTAAGGGTTGCATTGGAAGGCATTCATCAAGATTTCCTCTTTTTTGTGTCTTTATCCGAAGACTGAACACGACCTGTAAATACCTGCATATATTATATGAAAAGTTAAAAAATATTCTCATAGAGTTCCAAATTCCAAAATACGGTACACTTTCAGCATACTTTGAAACATTGAAACTGTATAAAAGAAATATCATTAAAAGTAACGTTGGTTTACGACAAAGAAAGTAAGGAAAAGCCATACCTTATGTCGTATATCATAAAACGCCAGACTGTGATATGCAATGTTGATAATTACTCCACAGTATTCGGTAACTGCGAAGATATCGTATGCTGAAATTAGAAGAATTATCATAGAAAACATTAAAGCGAAATACCGGCCGGTTTTTGAAACGCATCGCGGACAACTGAATTATTACGCTTACGTGTTTATGGTAATTTGCTCGAATTTAGCTCGATTTTTTATTCTAATTTATGTTCATTTGCATAAGCTGGATAAGAATGCTGGTCTACTTGATGAGTTTCAAAAACCGGCCAGTATTTCGCCTTAAATATGAACAATTGGCCGCGCTAATTTCGGTCATTTCGTTATTCTTACGCTTACTTGCTTCCAAGCAGTATGTGTAAATATTTTAGACTACAGTGTAGGATCATAGGACATAATCTTATCTATTGGGCCCTAACAATTTGCAATTAGGCACGGGTCTATTGCTATCGCTTAGGCTCGTACACAGAAAAACGAAATAATTGCCGAACCCATAGACGGCCATAGAAAAACCGTCTTGGCCCATCATCAAATGGTTTTTGCTGAAAAAAACCATCTGGTGACGGGTTCGTGACTGTTTCGTGACCAATTAGTGACCAATGATGACGGTTTTCGAAGAAACAACGAAGAAACGTCATTGGCCACCAAATGGGCCAGTGAACCGTGGACAAATCGGTTACCCATTTCCTATGTGTGAGGTCTATCTTATGCACTGCACAGCTCTGATTTTTTCCACTAAATTGTGTGTCAATAGAATTTTCCTACCAATTGTTATACATTGTTTCCAATAAAGTATAAAAGACGTGAATAATATCGGAGCCGCGGAGAAATACATTATTGTGAAGAGAATTTTGAGCCGGAAGGAAATGTGGCCCTGAAAACCGAATAACTATATTTTCTTACATAATATATACTACAAATTTTTATTCCATTCGGCGGGGCAAACATTTGGCAACATTTCTGGAGTTCTATAGGTGTCATAGCTAGTTCGCGCCCCTTGGCGAAATTTTGTCGCCATATGTTTTTTGTGGCAACCGTTTGGCGACCGGTTTCCGCTTGTTTCTGAACTCATTATCTCTAGTCTGCTCCCGTTACCGGCCTATTGATGTCGTATGCTCTCATTATCTAGGCGTGATAACCAGTTACGTATACCAGTTGTTACTTGTTACTGCAACTGGTATTATCTCAAACCAGCGATACCTAAGAACCTAATCTAATGACTAACATACATAACAAACTTGACTACTAGTCGATGACTAATAATGAAGCTAATTAACCGTGCAGACAACATATAATTAGCGCCACGAATCAGTCTAATTAGTCTGAACTCTTTTAAAGCATTTTCGTCTTTTAGGGTAGAGTGTATCTTCTCGAAATTTATTGCTATATTATCTCATACCAGCCGTTCGAAGAGCCCTACGGGCTCTTCTCCGACTGGAGGAATCGGCCTTCGGCCGATTGTTACCCTATTTAAAAGAATTTCTTCAAACGTAAAAAAATATGTTCATTTACGTTTATGCGGAAAGTATAACATAGTCTTGGACTTCATGCAAATTTGCAAATTTGCTATTGCAATTGATCTTCTATCTCCTATAAGATACTCGTTCCATAAGCTAGCATCGTTCAACCGGTAGAGCGTTGGACTGTGAATCGAGAGGTTGTGCGCTGATGTGGGTTCGAATCTCGCCAGCCACAAAGATTTTGAATGCTCTTTCGATCGAAGAATTTTCTTTATGAAGGGATTTCGTTGTGCACATAAAAACAAACCCGTGACAAACGCTTATCCTTTATATAATAAGATAGTCGAATAAAGAGAGAACTCACGTATGGTCTCAAATAATATAATGAATATCGGTGGCAAAACATATTGGAAAGGAAGAAACCCATTCCGATCAGACCAAAGATGTAGAAGAAGACGACGTGTAATTCTGGAAAAATAATGTATATGTTAAAACGATATGGTACGTAGTTTTGCGAAATTATATTCAAAGTTCGGGTTTTGTTTCCGGCACATAATGGAACAATAATACGTGGTTCAAAACCATGTGTTATACCGCTTTGAAGGAAATGAACTCTGATTTAATATATCGCACTGGTGCTGGTAATATTAGGTAAAGTTCTGTAGTTCTACGACAAGCGCATCATCAATACATGGGAACACCAAGTTTTACTAAATTTCTTTTCATAATCGGTTGTTATACCGCTTTAAACCTAAGTTTCTGGAAAGTTACTTCGAAACCACTTACTAATATTTTCGCGTTCTCCAATTATTGCAATAGCCGCCATAAATATCAATTCCAACAATCCCAACCAAAAGTAGAGGTATCTACATATCGTGTAGAGATTGGGAAGTGGGCATTTAATACTTCGCAATCGGCCATAGCGATGAACTAAAAATAAAATCTTCAAAGGGGTATGATAGGTGGTTTATGAAGCGTTCGTTCTGTGCCGGAAATGCACAGACGGCCGTAAAGATTAGTATGTAACACATGTGCGGGCAGTTTTCTTTCTTTCAAAAACCTTACAAAACCACGTGTCATACGTCGAGTATCTACATGGTAGCTTTCAAAACCACGTGGCATACCGCTTTGAAGAGTTACGACGAAGACTTAGACGAAAAGCTACATGATAGCATTCAAAACCAAGTGCCATAGCGCTTTGAAGAGTTACAGTACCTACGTAAGCATTAGCGAATAAGACGAAAACTTACACCCTGTGACCAGCTCTACACATCTGAGAGGTATATGAAATAAGACCGTCGTTTGCCAAAGTGTTCTTTCAAACGGTAGATTTGTGATCCTGGACAGAGACGGTAGCCGAGCACGCTGAAATTTGCGTATACATAGGAAACGGGTGAACCCATTTGGTGACGGTTCAATGGTTTTTTGGTGGGCTAGCCCATTTGGTGACCACTTCGTGACCATGTGGTGAACAAGTTTCATCGAAAACCGTCACTAAATGTTCACTAAATGTCAGTCACTAACCAGACAGCAAATGGTTTTTTTGATGAAAACAATTTAGTGACGGGCCAACGACGGTTTTTCTGTGGTTTCGGGAATAATTTCGTTTTCTTGTGCTCAATCTAATTTAAGTGCAGAGGGCAGGGTTTAATAATTTTGGGTAAGATAAATTTTCGACTTACCCCACACTGCCAGTTATAATTGCTGATCTGATCGTTGTGGAATAACAGGGCAATTGCAATTGTTGACAAAGATCCAGTCATTGCAGGCACAAACGTGACCAAGAACACATTTGTAGGATTAAATCTAAAATAAAATAAAAGTTCACTAATTTCAACTTTATTTCCTGTATCTTTCACGGCTACTTGCATTCTCCGAGTTCGTGGACATAATTAAACTTTCATAATGTATGATTTCAAGCTTGCCTCTTCAAAAGGCAATAAGAAATTATGGACCATCATATAACCACAGTAAGTCAAAGACGTACGGTACATACGCGGGCGTACGGTATATCGTACGGTACGGTATATCTGTAGGGTACCGTACGTACGGTACCGGCGTACGGTATATCGTACCTGTCAATTTCCGTATTGATATCCTTTCCTTTAACATAAGGTTCGAAAAGGTTGGTATCTGGCCGTAGGTGCGGGGTAAAACCCCGTCGTTTACATATACCTTTATCGTCTCTCATACTAAATCTAAATGTACCTGTAAATACGAGATGAGCGATTCTTATGTGAAAAATTGGTAATGCTTGCGATACAACAACGAGGAGACAAAACCACGATGTAATAAAAATAAAAATAAAATATACGAAGAAGATAGCACGAAACATACCTTTATAAAAAAAGCTAGAGGTAAATTAGCGAGTGGTATAAAAGTTGTCAGGCTCAAGTTTTAGTTACGACTTTGAAACCATATTGCACCTCCTCAAAACCTTACCAATACCAAGTCTAAACCGAATTACTTCCTACCCAAAACCCTCATAGAAACCAGAAAGTCAATTTAAAACGCGTTAAAAGAGAGATAAAAAAGGGATCCTCTCTTAGGATTTGAATTTGACCCTGATCTGTTGAATTGAATGCATTTCACCCCTTTTTTCTAGGGCTTTTGTTGCAAAAAAAGGAAAGGTAGAGGAATTAGAGAGAGAGAGAGAGAGAGAGAGAGAGAGAGAGAGAGAGAGGTAGGTATGGAGAAAGAAATAAAGAATCGACAGGTAGGAGGCAAGGTAGGCAGTTAGAGAAACTAAAGGGATAAAACCTTTATCCATTGGGGATGTGTGGATTTGGGGCGAAATTTACATGTCACATTCTCTTCCCGGAACTTCTATGAAGTCAGGCCTTTGAATAAAAGGAAAATCCCATTTCGAACCTGCATAGTGTTGGGAAAACAACAAAAAAAAACTCGGATCAAGCTCTTCGAATAATCCGAGTGAGTTCCGAGTATTTTTGTAGTACGGTTGGAAATACTCCGGTCATGCTCCAAAAAGACTCTGATCACGAGAATCGGAGTTTTCTTGGTGTGAGTATGACATAATCCTAGTTTTTTTGGAGCGTTCTTTTTCCTGTGTACTATCTATCGAAATTTTGTCATATATAACTATTTTTGTGGTAATTTCCAATTTGTGAACCTAATTGATAATAATTAACAAGGGTGATAATGATAAACAACCATACAGATTACATGCACTGGGGTACTAATTACATTGAAAGGAATACCTACATAGTTGACAGTACAGGTAACATACCCCATGCTGTGTTTTTCTAAGCACCTGTGCACCACACGTGCTTTATTGAAACGCTTCCCAGATGGGATTCCGAGATGGAAATATCAGGTAAAATATGGCCTCTAATTGTGATTGTATTGTGATTGTGGCCTCGTGTGGTAGATTGTATTGTTTCAAAGGGGAGTATTTTGTTCTAGTCAGTAATGAAGGAAGTTCAAACCTATCAGATATGTATGAAAAGATCAGGTTCACGAGAAAGTCTGACTGAGTAAGAGACTGGAAAATACTCGGCAGACACTATGCCACTATGCGAACATAAGGGCGCGTTTACGAAAAAAAAATACAATTTCGGCCGTCCAGGATAAATGAAAAGAAATTTTTCGAAAGACAGTGCAAAAACAAGGGACTCAGGCAAAACCTGAAAAAATTATTGTATTTTCTGTACGGTTATCCTGAACGGCAGAAAATGGATTTTTTTCTTTCTTTCGGTCATCTTACACGTGCCCTAACTTATACAGTACACCAAATAAGTCTCGAGTAGGCGGTAGATAGGCTCTAACATGGTTCAGTCATGATAAAAACGAAAACTCGTCTCCCGGGATATGTGTTTGTATACATGAATGGAGTCCATCACAAGAAGGAGTAAGCTGCTTTTTGTGTGTGATTACGTGCCAGAGCTGGTTTTTTTCCCTGCTTGCAATGGACATCAGTTTCGAGAGTTTTTAAGATTCGTTTGGGTCAGGCATACGATTGTCAGACTAGACAGAATGATTTCTCTGCAACTCTATCTCTCTTTACATCTTTCACTCTTTCTCTCTCTCTCCCTTTACATTCCTTTCTCTCTCTGCCTCTTTCTGCCTCTCTCTCTCTCTCTCTCTTTCTCTATATCTCTCTCTGTCCCTCTCTCTCCCTTTGCCTCTCTCTCTGCCTCTCTCTCTCACTCTGTCTGCGTGAGATACAGTAATTTTTTGTTGTTATATTAAAGGGAATGTAGAGTGGTTTTGCATGAAAAAAAGCTCACGTTTTGAAAGTAAGTTTAGTAATGTAAGTTACAAAATTCAACGAAAAAAAAAGAATCTTTTCTGCAGCAAGGGTATGCTTGTTTATTGTAAGATAGGGTGTAGGATACTTTGGCATTGACCGCTTTAATTATCCATGTTAATTACCCTTATTCAATGAAACCAACATTATTTTGAATCATTATTGTTTCACCGTTGAGCAAATCAAACCTTTCTATATAAAAAGGTAAGGCAGTGCAAGGCATGGTGCACCCTAGCAAACACACACACTTCGTTCTAGTCTCTAGTTTCCATACTCCATACATGGCGTGCATCAAAAAATCAAATTTTTTCAAAAACGGGGAAATCAGGAACATTTAAAAATCGTGACTCTCTCTCCTTTTCTCTCTCAAACACTCTCTCCTTTTCTCCGCACATACCTCTCTCTCTCTCTTTATCTCTCTCTCTCTCTCTCTATTTTTATCCTTATCTCGCTAATATTGTCAAGAATCCAAATTGATAATACACGTTTTTTAAAAGCGCCGGATATTGAAAATAACACGATGATAATTCATCGCATTTTGATCTTGACGAGCTAAATGATACATTGAATTGCATTTTTTGTCCTTGGGCTAGGTCTGAGCCGAGCTGTGAGCCATCCCCAGATTCTCTATTACGTATACTACAACAACGTGAAAATTGGCGTGCGAGCGGCAACGGTACGGCGTGCAAGCGGCGCGGAAAAAAAGTTGCACGCCGTTGAGTTCTGGCATGCAAGTGGCCAACCGTAACGTTTCCGCTTGCACGCCTGGCTTTTGGCGTGCAAGCGGCGTGATAATGGAGGGCAAGTTGCACGCCATTTCCATTCCACGTGCATTTTTGCACGCCACCACATTGCCAAATGACTTTGCACGCCGCAAGGTTACCGCTGGCACGCCAACTTTCGTCAGTGCTATGATCATCAAATCTACAGTGCGCTGCCTGGTGGCGTAGTGGTTAGTTGCTCATGCAAATGCGACGAGTTCGATTCCGGTTTACACATCAACAGTGATAGAAAAACTGGTAGCTGGGTAACTCTGGCGGAGATCATCCGCTTCCCGAGAAGGATTGGTCATGATGATCGAAGCCTAAGCCTAAGCCTAAGCCTAAGCCTAAGCCCCCCCACCGTTTCCGCCGACTCGGTTCATGTAACCATTAACTTTATCTCTCATTAGCTGCCTGAATGTAAATTGTTTTACTGGGCTTTGACAAATTTGCTCCGGAAATGTGCCGCAAATTTTCCATATTTGGCGCTACTACAGCAAATTTCACTCTGTACATGGTGATATCGAAACGATAAAACCAAAACAAAAAAAAATGTTTTACTTTGACAAGCTGTAATATATTCTTTTTGGATTCCAACAAAAGAAATACCCGCAATTCAAAAATAAACAAAATCACAAAATTTTGAAAAGGAGCGAACATTTTGTGTGTGACAGTGACTAGAGATCTCGTTAATAAAAGAGATCAAATGGAAGCCATAATACTGTGATAATATTGTAAATCATAAAATGTAACAAATTATAAAATAAATGCTCCGAAATGAAAGGATGCATTTTAAAGCGTTGTGGTGCGTGGTTCGTCAAGCGCACTGAACTTCTGCGTTGCCATGTACTGTGATATATGCAAATGTTGTTTCATGATGCAGCATAATGCGGTGTTTTTGCATAAAATACCCTATTCGCCTCACAAACCACGTGCTATACCGCTTAGCAATGTTAAATTACTCAAAGTTGCAGCTGCATTGAGCATCTATGTATGTATGAATTTGTTCATGTATTCACTGACGGATATGTTATCAAATATTGATATTCTATTGAAAAAATCAGCAAAATCACGTAGGATTGAGCGGGAAATAAATATTGAAAGAAAGGAAAAATGAAAAAACCCTTGTCAGCTTTTAGTGGACTTCTAGTTTGCCGCTAGGAAAAGCATAGAGATGATCAATTACGCATAGCTCGAGAAAAGTCTCGCATCATTAACCAACCAAGCTTTCTGTATAGGATGGTGACTAAAGATTTACTTGGATAAACATAACCTATCCTACAAATAAACATAGTTTGTATGTGTGTGCGTTACGCAAGACACGTTACAGTATTTCGAACAGGAACGTCTACTTTTCGTGGGTACGAGAGTGCAGCCGAGAAGTTACTACGTGATAAGCAACGAACACATATATGTATAGAAAGAAAAGCCGAATTAAAGGTAGTTAATCCAATGTTTAGGTTGAAAATGGGCCAATGGGGGAAAAAACAGGCGGCGGAAACTTTAGGAAACGAGATTCCACGAACCCGTCTAGGAAAACGGTTTTCCATTTTCTTCGCACTTTCCTTCCTTCTTCCCAGTTTCCTATTCACTTTCATTTTCCAAACTCGACCGTAGTACCAGGGCGTTGGCCAGTTGATGCACGGGTACCGTGCAGGTAGATAAATCCGCACTAGTCCGCAATCGGGTCGCGGGCGCGGGTAGAAGAGTGCGCGCCAGAACGGCCAACCGCGGAAACTGCGCCTGACCAAGCTCGCACCAGAAGGAGAGGAGATCCCTGAAAATTGGAGGTTATTTCGATGACGTCATGGGACCTTATGATTGATGACGTCATGAACGAGTTTATGACGTCACGGTGTATTTTGCAACGTTATTGCGAATATATTTCATGTCTCTAAACTCAAACCCCCCCTGGTAGTACTAGAACCAGCATTCTAATAACATTTATTAAACTGTTACCACTAGATATATCTTTCTTACAAACCTTTGTGGGAATTGGCTCCTTGAATAGGAATCCAATTCGTCCTCAGCGCTTGAATCGGCTTCCAACCGAGATAGAAACGCTCGCCGCTTTCGTGACGGTTCACCATCTGGAAATAGGCGTTGGAATATGTTCGTGCTTAGGGCCTTGCTAGGGTTGTTAGGGTCCTTTAGGCTTATCGCTTACAATTAGGTTTTACGAACTGACGAAGGCCTACCATGGCATACCTTACCATGTAAGGTGCCCCATAATGGCCATACTCTTTCTTTTGTAAGCACATTATTCTTTTATGTTCTATTTAATAAATAGACGTACTTCTTCTAACGTTGCACTTGTTTGTGTACGTGGTACATAAAAGTTAGTATTTATATATTTATCATAATCCTCTAAATCTCTAACCGCCTCCGCTTCCGCCACTCTCGCTCTTTTCTATCCGCATCACGTGAATGTGGCACACTTCGCGAATTCGCCGCAGCGTTTCCGAACTAAAATTTAAAGATTCATTATTGGTGGTTCAAATACATGGCTTTCATTGCTAGCTTGTTTATGAATTATTGGGAAATAATTCATAAACAAAAAAAAAAAAAAAAAAGAAAGTGCACTTCCAGGGGTAGGGGAATAGGAAGCATTTGAATAAAATTAAAACTTTTTTTTTTTTTTGAACTAAAAAGTGGGTGTTCTAAAAAATGTTGAACGAAAAAAAAAATAGCTTACATTTGTGCGTCCGTGAATAGCATTGATAGTTTGCCGATCGTTTTGTGATTGAGCACTGTGGCCATTCGGTGTTCCGGTTGGATTACGGTATCGGTACGCTAAACGGAGTAAGTTAACAGTGAGCCGATTCTATTTGTACGGTCAACTGATTCTAATTGTAGCCGGCAACATTTTCTTCAGTCACATGTACAGTATCCACTATCCACTATATTACTACAGTATTACAGTATATATGTGTATATTATATTACTATCCATCCCGGTGTCGTAATTGCTTGGTCTTTATGTTTTGTGCAGGCATAATTGCCTGGGCCTTACCGCAGCGCATGCCATTACTAATTATCATAATGTCCCACCTCTTCCATAATTTGCACGGCCCGGTGTCGCAATTGCTTGACCATTGGCGCGACGTCGTCCTCCTCATCGGTTAGACAAGCATGTCGAAGAGCTGTCCATTCGGGAACAACCTAACAATAAATATAATTTGGATATGAAGGTGGAAATGGTATTTGATGCTTGGTATTTGGTAGCAGATACCGACCAATACTGTCGTAGAGTACCAATGCTATGCCTGACCACACTGTATTTATTAGCACCAGTTTGTACCAATGTTCTAACGTGCCAGCGCCTGGCCACTTTGTATATTAGCACCAGTTTGTACCAATACTGAGGGTATGTATGCCTAGTTACCATTAGCCCAACTACGTTATGCAGGGTATACTCCCCACTCAGCGCCTAACATAATTGTATATGTTTAGCGCTACTCGCTCACCGTTGGCAGCAGTCCCTCTACCGTACTTATCTTACAGGGGTCTACTGTGTTTAAAGCGAAATACCGGCCGGGTTTTGAAACACATCGAGTACATCAGCATTCTTATACAGCATATGCAAATGAACATAAATTAGAATAAAAAATCGAGCTAAGTTCGTAAGAAATCAGTTGTCCACGATGCGTTTCAAAAACCGACCGGTATAACGCTTTAACTATTTTTACACTGCAAATAATGCCACGTACAAGGATAGTTTAGTAGTACGCATGTATAAATCATAGCCTATGTAGTGCTTTTTGATCGTAAGCAAAATAAAAGTAAACTAAAAAATAAACTAACCAAGTGAAACGTTGGCGTGCATGGCGTGGACAACTCTCTAATCGAGTCATAGAACGGAGAGAGAAAAGACGCTAGGTGGCCTGCACTCTCCCACTCTATATCTTGAATCTCTCTCTGAAGCGCTGTGCCAGCTAAAACAACTGTGAGCGGCTCATGGAAGGCGCGCAGATGTTCGGCGACCAGAAACCTGAAGGATTCTTTATAAGATTACGGTACATAATCGAGAAGAAAAAGAGAGAGAGAGAGAGAGAGAGAGAGAGAGAGGAGAGAGAGAGAGGGAGAGAGGGAGAGAGAGGAAGAGAGAGAAGAGAGAGAGAGAGAATATGGGAGA
>JAANDG010000838.1:0-51199 GCA_036852015.1 Pelodera strongyloides | reverse complement strand
ATGCAATACTTACGCTAATTGTCATTATTGTTTACTTCCTGAGGTAATGCACGAAATTTCAATGAGAAACACACAAGCTTGTTAGTGAAATGATTTCCAGCAAGTTGTCCCTGATTTTTCCTAATCATCGAAAACTTCAAGTTCATCGTAACGATGTGGCCTGATTTGCAGATTTTCTTTACATTATTTTACCAGATGCGCACTAATTTTTCAATAAGCTAATTATTATTAAATTTGTGGACAGCTTTGTTGAGCAAAAAAGGGCAATGCAAAGGATTTTGGAAGAACATTTATATTCTCCAGGTACTGCATTTTTCCTTTAACTACAAGTTGTAAAAAGTTTGAAGAGTTAGTCTGTGGCGCAGCGGAGCGCTTTGGAGTGGAGTTATGGCGACGAGGGTTCAATTCGACCATAGCCGTTTTTGCTGTTTTACAAATTTGCAACATTTATCGACTGCGCTGTTTAGATTAACTTGATAGAACTTATTTGAGCTAATTGTAAGATGGGTAAGGCAATGATTAACGGAAATAAGTACTGCCAATTGTTTGCCGGTTTCCCTTTTCCAAGTATCCCAAAAATTCGGTGTGATTCTGTAAATACTACCGTATTTCTGTACGTAACTTGCATAAAAATTAGAGAAAATATTGTCGTCTGGTTCCAAAATACTGTAAATTTTCACCATACTTATAAACCCCATTAAGTAAAATTTGCTAAAAATTCAAATAGCGGATAGAGCTTTGAAGTTCTATTCCAGCCACGATAACATTTTTGAAGTTTTACCAGTCTTAAAGTTTTATTTTCAGGAGAACGTTGAGTGAGCAAAAATGCGTAATGAAGGGTTTTGGAAGGAAATGTACCTTTTCATGTTAGTTACTCTGGTTTCCCTTTAATTACAAGTTACCAAAACTTCAACACGTGTGTCATTGGTGTAGCCGATAGTACGTTTGAGTGCGGTTATGACGATGAAGGTTCTATTCCCGCCATAACCATTTTTGCACTTACACAAATTTGAAATTTTTATTATGCTACGAATTTTATGATGGAAACTTGTATTTAATCACGATGCCTCCATTCTTCGGTACACCTCTGGCTTCCGTACAACTTTTTTGTTTGCTGTTTTACAAATTTAAAATATTTATTAATCTTTTGGAGAGCATTGTTTTGTTAGACTGGGGGTGCCTTGCATGGGCAAAGACTGTTTGTGAGTAAAGAAAATTGTTTTGAAAGATATATTCATGCTCAAGTTAGTTTGGGTTTTCCTTTAAGTAACCAAAATCTGGAGCGCACTACTTCGGTAGACCAGAGCGGACTGCAGGGACCCCTTCGGGGCCGTGAAGAACAGTCCTAGCTTTAACATTGTTACCTTTACTCTGCGCCACTACTGCATGAAAGGCTAATTCAAATAATCAGGGAGCGCACCGTTCCTAGCTCCGTTCCTCAAAAGATCGAATGAACATTTCACTTTATAACAAAACCGATGTTTATTCTTTTGAGGTTAACCGGCTCACATTTATTATATTATATTTACATTTATTATATTTACATTTATGTTTATGGCACTCACATTAGTCCCACTATCAAACTGAATTTTATTTTAGGAGAAGTCCTCAGAATTCATAGATGTACGTGTGACAGTTCAAGTTTAAAGTTAAGGAATTCATTAGTAACACCTCAGTAATAGATATCCATTTAATATTATTATCAGCTTTATAAAGCAATCACTCGTTATCCCATTATCTCCTATGTATAACTCAAACCGTAAAATTTTGGGCAATTGGATTGGGTCACTCATGGTCAGTCAGTTTGCCTTTAACTTTATTGCCCATACAGGACTCACATCAGTCACACTACAAAGTACATATTATTATCCACAGTGACACTTAGAGAATTCCATTCAATATTCTTCTCTTTTTTTCACCGAGATTACTAGCTTTTTTCCCTATCTAGCTTATATTTTAACGTTACAGCATTCTGATCAGTTTGCATGTCATATCATGAAATACTGTTGCAAAGTAGTTCAAATTAGACTCGCATGAATTTTCACACTCCTTTTCACACATTTTCACACATTTTTTACACTCCTACGAGACAGCGCAGCCCCGCTGAGAGTAAAGATACCAACAAAGATCGCCATGAACACGCACATGCGAGCTAGGAGCTCATGTGAGACTTCTGATATTCAGAGCTTGAACTCTTCAATACGCAATCTACTACTAAGGGGTACACCGGCGCGAGATTAACTTCGAATATAGGGATAGAGGCTCCATCGGAGCACAAAAAGTAGATCTACATGCATTTTATTCGGCTTTTTTGTCGGGTACGACTACTGTCAGTCACTCAAATAGGATGTTTTTCTTATTTTTTTTTAACTCTTACTCGATTTCACTGACTGACAGCAATTGTTAAAGTACTTATTTTTCTGATTATACTGAATGCACTGACGTTTATTTACAGTCGAATATGACAGAAGACTGCTGGGCCGAACGGACATCGCGACGTAATTTCGAAAACGTACAAGATCTGTACTATTTTGGAAAAAAAATGTCCGTTATTTTAGAAGCGAAATATCAGCTCGAATTTTTGCAGATACTTTGTAAAAAATAAGCACGGATGAACCCTGGCCAGTGCTGTGGCCTCCACTGGGCCCGACAAAGGTGGGCCGCTTACACCTCGCCTAATAAAGGGGAAATTGGCTCGAGGGCCACAGAAAGTATAAGTATAGTGCACCGAAGGACGGAGAGCATGCTTTCAGACGTATTTTGAAAAAAAAAAAAAAAAAAAATAGAATGTTCGTTTTTTAGAAGTCAGTTATTGGATCGAAAATTTTTTGCACGTCCAATATACTTTCTGACGCATTTTGGAATTTTTTCGCTATTGGGTCTCCAAGCTTTTGTCCGCCCTTTGTAATTCGTTATCATTATGCTAATTTCGATATTCGGTTGCACAAAGGTAAGCGAATTGGAAAAAAAATATGGTCAAGGGTACGATTGCGACTGTTTTGCAGTATTTTTTTTGGGGGGTGGGGGGGTTAATTTGCATTGAAACCAAAATAATTTCGTGAACAGATTTTTAATTACTTTCTTATGGTATAAAACAACCGTGCGTGAAAAACCACCGCCACAAAGTATGTAATTTGTTTCAGAATTTTTGGGGCAGCGAACCATAATCATACAACAGTTTCCATATCAACATCGCACTTTTTTCGA
Source organism: Pelodera strongyloides (assembly GCA_036852015.1). Taxonomy (NCBI): domain Eukaryota; kingdom Metazoa; phylum Nematoda; class Chromadorea; order Rhabditida; family Rhabditidae; genus Pelodera; species Pelodera strongyloides. The sequence continues at coordinate 47,992 of JAANDG010000838.1, read as the reverse complement.
ACAAAACTTAATTGCTGCAATATGAACTTAACAACGATGGAAATCATTCTACGAGATAATTGGAAGGAAACAGCCGTACAGTACCACATTCACCGGAGCTGGGTGAAATGCAACAAGCCTGAAGAAAAGTTCGATTTTGCAAGTCAGTCGGAGCGCGGCTCTTGGGGCAACGAAGAAATAAAGCCGAGGCAGTGATGCAGTCAAGAAAGCGCGGCGAACATGGCATGGCTCATGTTGTTGGGCACGAACGTGAACAACGACATGGAGTAGCAACACACAACATACAAAAAAGCACCATCTCACAAGGATACAGTACAGCGGAATAGAAACAACACAAAGGACAACAGAATAGAGTAGTCATGTCGAGGAATGGAAACAGAAAGAGACGTGTGCTTTATAGCAAAAAGCAGGACATTTATGAACGAACTGTCATTCAGAAGATAGAATAATCGCGCACGCTAGGTACTTCCACAAAACTGAAACTTTTTTCGACACCCAGAACGAAAGAGGAGACAAACTACCAAACCATCACAATTACCCATTCTGAACGCTGCTTCATAGAGAATTAATGCCAGAGCAAATTCCAAATTTCGCTGGATGAATGGTTTTTGTTGAGTATTTATTTGAAAGTAAGGGAAGCAGGAAAAAAACGAAAGGTGGAACTTTCCTGACTTCAGAGGATAGTGTCACTACATTAATATGTTAATTTACTGGGATGGATAGGATGACAATATTCAACGGCGAGGAAAGACTGCTTCAGCCCTTTCAAACAAAGAAGAAGGGTTAACATATGGATCACAGATCTGTAGACAGGCAAAGCAGGAACCTGGACTTGTAATACTTGGACATATCTATGAACTAACCTGAGCACAGAACTCGAGAGAAGTTGAAGAGAACGACACGTGGAGACCGACAGAGAAGGACAAGAGGCTCCGGAGACTCCGCAACACAAGCACGCCGACAGAAAAGTAGAATGAAGTTACTCAAGCTGGGATTGCTCCTGAATTCACAATATTAAAAAAAAATTGTTGCATTGAACACAATCATAGTGCTGCGAGAGCCAAAGAAGGTTGTGAAGTCGATGTGATAGAAGGAGTGATAAAGTTGCACCGCGACGTCTGCTTAACCTGCCTTCTGTGAATATCGATCAACGTTTTGCTGAACAATACAACGCGTGCGCAGGGTACCAAATTGATATTTAGATGTCTACCAAGAGCGCAACTTTTGGTAATCTTTTTGATTAAAAAACTGCCCAAAAAGTGCGCGACAGCATCGCTCAATGAGAGCCATGTGCGGGCAAAGCTTGACAACAACCTTTTTTTTCTGCATTAGATAGTTTCATGATATAGTATTTTTTTTCATTCTATTCATTTTCAAAGGTTTATATCCACGATGAACAGGTCAGGTTGGACGATCACAGACTTTGGCTGCGCCTACCTGGCTGGCCATATTTTTTACACATCTGGTTTCCGCTTATTAGGGAATTTTGTTTACTCTGCGGTGCTCGCTAAATTGTATTTAATCAAACTTCCCTACAGGGTTTCGTCCCTGCCTGAATACTGTTTTAAAGAAGAAACAGGACCCTAGGAAGTATGTTGGTGTTTGCTAATGTATACAGCTTGCAGCGTTGTCAACGGCTTCTTTGTAGCAAACTGTATCAGAACATTTCAACTATAAGATTACATTTTTTTACTATATTGCGCCTTGCTCTGCTCAACTCTGTTTTGCATGATTTGTGACATTTTTGCACATTTTTGAGTATTATTTATTGTTGCTTGCTGAATCGCGCATACCGCTAAATTAACACCCAATTTTTCGATTTCGGTCGAGAATGGGCCCTGGCTAGGCAAAGAAATATGGAGTGCTCGGCGCAAAATAGGGATAATCAGTTTATGCAAGCTAACTTTACATACGTACGGGGCGCCGCATCGGCCAAATGTGTACAAACGGTTAGCGCAGCTCGATTCTGATGATGCAAATGAAGTTGAATGATGATGGCAGACGCGCATTCAACTTACGCGGGCAATAGAACTTCTGCTTCAGAATCGGCGACGAAAAAAGCGCCTACTATCCAAGAATACACAGGGCGTTACTTGTGCAATAGAATCTATGATTTAAAAAATAAATCAACACACAAATTTTATCGCAGCGTCAAATGCTGATGCAAACGAATAGCAATAATGATATCAGTCGTGTATCTGACGCAGAAATACACGGCCGAAATAACAATGCGCAAAGATTTAAGGCTCAAGTAAAAGGTGAGGCACAACAAAAAACGAGGAGTACACCCCCCGACGACGAGTGTAAACAAATCGTCGCCCAAACAAAATTAAACCATAGAAGTACGCGGACAAGATAAGCACAAAAAAATGAGAGCGAACCCGGCGGCAGTCAGCACCTCAACCTAACCCCAAACTTGGGTAATTAAACCGAAAATTGGAGACGAGAGCGGCTATATGGACTTGGTGCGGCGTATCGTGTTCGCGTGCACACAAGTGCCAAAAAATGGATGCGAAGCAAAATGGCTCATTAGGTGGTGTGCACTTCCTTATCGAGACCCATGAACAAAATGATATCACTCTGCGCGAAAGCTTCAACCGCGCAGCCCATATATGGAAATGTTTCTGGTGATGACGTCCTCAAAATTCAAAATTGGCCGAATCGTTCCGTTCCAAGTGCTAACGTATTCATAATGCAGAGAGAAGTTCAGAAATGAGGTTTACCTTTCAAGATCGCACCGCTTCAGAATCAATGACATCAAAAATAAGTTGACGTGCAAAATTCATTGTAGCGCCAAAGCAATGATACAAATGAATTTCAATGCTAAAATGAAGTGTACATAAGAGACAGTTTTTCGAAAACGTTTCTGCTTCAGAATCTATGACGTCAAAAATAAGTCGACGTGCAAAATGCATCATAACGCCAAGGTAATGATGCAAATTAACTACAATGCTGCAGTGAAAGGTATATAAGAGACAGTTTTTCGAAAACGCTTCTGCTTCAGAATCTATGACGTCAAAACTAAGCCGACGTGCAAAATTCATTGTGGCGCCAAAGCAATGATGCAAATTAATTTCAATGCTGATGTCTGACGCATACTTGACTTAACCGAGGAAAAGTGTTATGCTTAAGAATCTATGACGTCAAATATAAGACGAGGTGCAAAATTAATCGTGGCGCCAAAGTAATGATGTAAATGGACGTCAAATTAGAAGGTAGATGTGAATTTGGACGGGCAATATGCCTTCTGTTTCAGTATCGATGACAGCGAACAAACAGTTACCATGGGCGAGCGACCTGAGGTCTATCAAGGAATTATAATTACAAGTACGAATAGTGATAAAGTGGACCTTCACTTTCCGTCCACCAATCTACCGAGCACACCCTCAGTGTACCTTCCGAAGAGCTTTTCGAAGCAACTATGTAGTGCCAAAGGTGATTTGTGGGAAGGGCGCATTTTCCGGTATCTATCGATTTATGTATATGTATAAACCAAGAAAGAAGATATTTGCTAAAAAGTAATATGGCGTCACAATATATTACGTCCAAATTCATATTCTGTTTTTTTTTTCTAATTCGACACTGGATTTGTAATTCAACGTTCGGCTATTTTTGTAACATCTTACACGAACGCTCTAAAATGCGATATATAAGTCCTCTCGCGCTAACAAAGGATAGTCTGTCTTCCTGTAACAATTTTTTTACTTATTGTTATATATTGTAGAACATGCATTTATTTCAAGATCTCATTGGCCCTTGGCAGAATGGTTGTTTCAGGGGCCTATATTGGTTCATTACTCTGTAGTGATCTTGTTATTTCTTATTTGTTATGTAGATTAGTCTTTTATATGCATGGTTCATGCGAGTCGGACACCAGAAGTATGGTATGTTTTCACTCTTTTTTTCAGTTGTTCGGTTTCGGAGTGTCAGATCGAAAAAATGGTGTGATTTGAACGTCTTTCGGACTGACACAACTTTTGTGGTTATGATTCACCTTAGTGAAATAGTTTCGCACTTTTTTTGGGCTGTAACTAACAAACTTCGTCTGCAGGTTGACAGCTTCACCTATTTGTGGTGGTAGTTTCTTTTGTGCATTGGCCAGTGTTAATTTGTCAGTAACGAAACGTACTTAGTCTTCATATGCAAAGCTTTCGACACTTGGCGAGGATAGACAGCACACGAATAGCTTTGACATCCATACATGAATATCTGCAATTTGTAAAATTCTGATTTGAGACACTTCATTTTAGTATTTTTCAGGAATTGAATGTTTGTCAGTTTGTTATGTAGGTGGTTGTTATTTGTTATAAACAATTATATTTATATGCAGGTTTATGCAAGTCAAGCCTGCCTTTTGTTCAACGATGACATGAAAACTACCCGCAGAACTACCTAATTTCATAGCAAATGATTAATACTGCTTTTTCGGTGTCATTACGTGGATAATAATAGTAGTACTTTTTACATTCATTTGTCTCTTTAATAATTATTTTTACCTTTGTTAAACTGAACGTTTTCTCAGGTTTCACTACATTTCATGACTTGCTAATAAAAACGGTGTATGCATATACTAACAAGCATACTCATCTGTAAAACAATCAAAATACTGTGGTTCTCGCTTAAAAATGCTCGCTTCAACTTCCACTATTTTTTTACGGAACAGTATGCTTGTTGACACACAATTGTTGATATATTCACAGTTTTTACAAAGTGTATTTTCATGTATTTCAACTAATCTATGTTAATTAGGTGGATTCTTCGCCGAATCTTTAAAAAATCTTAAGTCATTGCAAATATCTGGCTCGTTCGCCATTATGAGAAGGAAAATAACGTAGGATATGTATTCATTTTTTCACGGTTGCTCCTGGTTAACGCTTCTAATTGGATTGATTATCAATAACCGCCTACTTGACATAGCCGCTAGAAGAGGTATGCGCGCTTACTTGTTTTTGACTTTTTTTCAGATGTCTTCACCTCAACAGCGGACTTGAAGCAATTAGAAACATTAACAAGGAGCAGCCGTAAAAAAAATAGATATCCTACGGAGTACTGAAGATATTTCCTTCTCATAATGGCGAACGAGCCGGATACAGAACTTGCTAAAAACGGCAAAGATGTAACCTGCTGAACAATCGATAAGGAGAAAATATAACTCTAATCCCTAAACTATGATGTCAATGAGCTTTGGACATATTCAGTTATGCTAGCTAGACTGCAGCACACTAGTAGAGCCCAACGGAGCACGGAACATTTATCAGAAAGAAACTAGAACCGTTAGACTGGAAGTACAAATAATGTTTTTCTTCTTTGTATTGTTCGATTGTAACGTGCATAGATGTATGTTTTTAAACTAGCATATTTAGACTATAGGTAGAATGTAGTATCCTTCCTCCTGATAGTACTATTAAAGGAACGCTTAGTCTCTTTTGTTTTTATTTAATGTGTTTGTTATCTCGATACTTTATACATCAGACACCAAAGCGCACAGAAAACGCTTCTTTCAACGAGCAATTGACCTACGGAAAATTTGCCTATGGCCAAGCGTCACTCCTTCAGCCAAAAAAAGCCAAATTTGTTTCACTAAGCATACCGGAGCTGCAAACTACAAACCTACAAACACTAGACGCTTAGTAAATACCACGCGTTGTTCAGAGAGTCCAGACAACGATACTGCAAGGTAAGGCAAACGCGGTCCTTTTATGAGTGATTGCGGTCAACCGTAACGGTCCACTAATTTTTCTTTTCTTTTCCCTCGGTGCCTTGATCGGTGAAAGTCAGTCAGATTTTTTCAAATTGTACAAATCACAAGATAATAAAAGCATAAAATATACAAAAGTAACTCGTAGTGAGCGCGTCGCTTCAAGAGTTGCTAGACCATCCGTTCTAACAATTAGTGTATTATTTTGCACTTGGAAGGTGGTGTATTCAGAAAAAGCAAGACTGTAGTTTATTCTTGTGGATTTTCTTTTCATAGTTTTTTTTATTAGTTAAAACCAGTGTGAAGTAGAAGTTTGTGTTTATTTGCTTTATCAATTCTTTTTTTTTCGCATCCGCCAAGCCTGCGCGGCGCACCGTTAACAGTGTGCCTGGTCATGCTCGGGAAACGAATTAGAAAGGAAAGAATCAGATTTAAGTCGTTCGGTATCTATAGAAGTCATGAGCGAAAGAACAGATTCAACTTCGTGCAGCAAGATTTTACTTGCCTTCATTACTGTCATCATGATGTTAAATTTTAAAGGTCAATTAATATTGAGATGCGTTAAAAGTGTACGTAAACATTTTCCATTGAAACAATGCAATGAAACAATTACCAACTAACCAAAACAAAGCGAAAGATCATATTATATTTAAACTCTATTTTATAGTAATTACTATTAAAGCCACCAGACACGAACAAGATACCGGTAGACATTCACTGAGCGGAGGAAATGGCTATCCAAAAAGACAACGAACCAGCGTTCATGACCCGCGAATAGAAAGAGGCTGAAGTGAAAAGTGCCGTTTCGAATGATGTTTGGTATAACTTTTGTGCAAGGGGTAGCCTTACAGCTGCATATTCTGTTACACGTATTGGCAAAAGTGCAGAAAGACAAACTAGTGAGGTGAAAGAAGGTCGGTATCATATAGTTTAAACGGGCGATTCAGGTTTTGTAAGGCGATCAACGCTAATGAAACAGCGGTGCATGTGGTAGCCCTACAGCCCACATTGTGTACCAAGTGTTGACGAAAAAGTGCAGAAAGGCAAACTAATAAGTTGAAAGAAGGTAGTTATGATCCGGTTTGAACGGGCGATTCAAGCATTGTAAGGCGATCAACGTTAACGAAACATCGAAACGTTAATAAAACTCCAAAGTTGCACAAAAGAATTTTGATTTATAAATGGAACGGTCTTTTGGGTGTATGCCTGCTTCAAGAATCGGTTGAAATCAAAGACGGACTGCCAAATCATGCTCGCCACAAGCCTATTCATAATCCTTACCAGAATTTAGAGACACATCGGTTAAAATACAGCGCGTACCTCGTTGATGACTTATTTGCAACTTGTCAATAATGTCGTTAGTTTAATTACAAATGTAACCACCGCGCACTACCGTTGAACGGTAAGCGTGGATGTTGCAAACGTTTTTTCATTACAAAATTACAGATAACAATTAAAATTTAACATCATGATGACTTCAATGAAGGTGATTCGCTACAACAATTGCAGTTGCATGTTTATTGTCCTAAAAGGAACAAGTACGAAACTCAGGCGCAGTCTAGACCAAGTGAATTCAAGATGAAATGAAACATAATGCAGGAATTCTTGGAGTGGGTGCCCAGGGCTGATTCGAATAACGAATAATCCAGGACACCAAATGTGAGTACCGAACTCCGAGTGTGCAGGATGCTAACTGATTTTTTCCCGCCCAAGAAAACGGGTAGGATCTGTCGGTAGCTGCCACACGGCTGACGTCTACGGTATAGTCTTATGTCGTTGTATGATAACGAGTGTAGTCTAGTGTTTTTTTGTACTATATTCGGTGTAGTTTTGTGGCTTTGTAGGATATGGAGTAGAGTTTTGTATCTTAGTTGCCTAGTCCAAATTTGGTATCAGTGAGGAATACTGTCACTGAGCACCTCGGAGGGATTTTATCAATTACCACGGTCATATCTGCTATCCTTTGCGTTGGGTATGGCAAAATCGACTTTGTTGAATGTAAATATTTCGTGTATTTGAAAATAGTGTGTTTTTTTACACGGGCATAATAGTTCACCTGTAAGAACACGTAACTAAATGATGCGAGTCGGTCCTGAAGAATCGTTTCCCATCAACGAAACTCAAGAGTTGCGCGCGGCAACAGTTTGGGGGTGTTTCCCGCAAAAGAATTTGATGCGCGCCGCAAAAGTTTTTTCACCGACTCTGGTTGCCGTTTTGTTGCGGGAAACACCCCCAAACCGTTGCCGAAAAGGTGCGGAAACGGTGCGGGATAAGTAGCAACTGCAAAAAGAAAGCAGCGTGTTGGATTCGAACCCTACACTATTGTTAGATAATTTCTCTGAACAGCGCCTTAGACCACTCGGCCTCACAACACATGTGAGTTCTGTGCTTGTGGAAAAATATTAGTACAACAACTGCACTTGCGGCAGATCCTCCGAGCGCTTTCAAAAACGTTGCCGAAAAGGTGCGGAAATGGTGCGGGGCGCAAGTTGCGCCCCGCACCATTTCCGCACCGTTTCCGCACCCTTTCGGGAAACAATTTGCGCGCCATTTCTATTCCGCGCGCTTGTTTCCCATTCCTTTGCGGCGCGCATTTTGTTTCCCGAAATGGTGCGGCGCGCAACTCATCGGCTCTCAGTGTCTAGTGGTCCTAGTACAGGCCGCGTTCTGTCGGAAGCACACTAAATCATCGCCGCGCACTGCGGCGCGGGGCAGCCCGTCTAGGAACCGCGGCTGCGGCGAAGCAGGAGCACGAATTCCAGATGGCGCACGTGCAGCCTTATGCCAGAAGTTCTCCGCGTCATCGCTGCTCACATCGGCGCACTACATCTAGGGTGCGCTTCTGGGCCGCCACGGAAGCGCAAATTCCAGCGCCTTGGGCGCGCCTGTGGCACTTCCTCGAGTTGTTGCGCCGCAGGTTCGCCACTGAGACTGTCTTTCCGCGGCCCTGTGGCGCACCTCCTGCGCACCCTTGACCACATGGCTGAAGCCCTTTTTGTGTGAGGCGATGGTGCAAATTTATCAGTGCTAACACATACTTGTCATATGCGTGGGAGTAAATCAGTGCGCGCTATGTAATTCTCTGATAGAAACGCCGTAAATTAAGAATGGAATGTCATTTACTTTAAATAAATTTTTTGTGCCTCTATCGACTGTCCGCGGTGGTTTTACTCGTGAATATCGTCCTAACGATGTAAAAGCCTGCCGATGCGGTTTTTCGTTTTTTCAGTTATGCGATCTTACGTAAATATACGTCCAGTACGCAGTACTCGCCCATTAACTGTTGCGTTAACAACCAGGACACACCGCTACATTTTGTTCGCAGAAATTTTTTTTTGTGCGGTTGGTGGTTGTTTCGACGTATTTTCATTGCGTTTCGATGTAAAATAAAACTAGCTTGGTGGACGTTTTCCCGCTTAAGGGAGGAATGAATGAACAAGGCGCTCTTTTAAATGTAGCAGCACAAAAAAACCGCTGAAAAAAGTAAGCAACCGCGTTTGTTATAAACTACACACATTGCTAGGTTGTTGCACGCGTAAGAGAGCAAAGAATTCACCGATTCCAGCTCAGTCTTTACAACAGTCACGATTCCAATTCTCCAGGCCCCAATTATGTGCACGCGTTGGCCTAACTGCGGGCCAGTAACTAATCGACGACATAGATAATGCAAGCAACACCACAAAAGGGAGGAAACCAGAAGCAGCTAGAAGACAAGAAGAATACGCAGAGGACTCCATCAACAAAACCATGTCAGAACAAGAAAAACAAGACACCATTGCACACAGTTTTTGGCATATGCCACCCAATTTCCGGATTGATAAGTGTTTATCTTCTTTTCGTTATGAATATGCTTTGTTGTTTTTATTGCTGGCACCTTCATCATCTTTGAGAGCATTGTTGTTCGCTGCAGTGCTTATAGCAGCATCATAAACATTGTCTTAGCATGAACACAGTTTAAAACATAATATTTACTAAAACAAAACTAGCAACAAAAATAACAGCAACAAAAAAAGAAAGAAAGCACACAGTGCTCAGCAGACAGCACCAGCACCACCGTCTCCTAAAATAGGAAATTATGAAACAATGTGTACAGTACGTTGAATAGGAAGATGCTCACATTTTTAAAGATATAAATAATAAATAAGCTCTTAAACAATGAAATAAAAGCAATACCTTGGTCTCTTCGCGGCCGCTTGGTCGTCGGCTCCTGTCGCGGGCGGCAGGAGCGGGTGGAGTGGCGACGCCCACGCGAAGAAGACCGCGGAGCCGGTGGCGGACGGGGTGCTCGAGGAGCGGGAGGGGCCGGCTGCGGGCGCATGACCGCCTAAATGATTGTTCACCAAAATAGGTTTCTGCTGGGTAGGCACCTACATATTCGCTGCACAGTTGATACAATTAGCTTTCCCATAAAAACATACAATACTAATGCAGCTTTGTTTTTGACATGATGTTTTTGGTTAAAAGTACCTGCTCGATGTTGCGGGGAGTCAGTTCCCGCAGCAGGTCTCCCGGCGCCCAGGACCTCCAGCACTCATCCCAGCCCTGAATTGCAACTTACATAATAATAATTTATGATTGATTCGGAGAAAGCGTACATAACTTATACATGATAGTGAGCAAATCTACGACTCCAGCTTTCTATAAAGTTCTCCAGCTTTCAGGTTTCTCTTATTTCTGAGAGATAGATAATCAGTGAGACAGTCGAGTCGAGTCTTTAACTTTCTGCTAACATAGAGGTGTCGGATTTTGGCAGGTGGTTCCTCAACTGATTCTACCAAACTTAAAACTCGTCGTTTGGCAACATGCCGAGTTTCCTACATTGATAGAAACGCACGAACGGTACACTAAGGAGCGAGGCTTGGATAGAGTACCGCTGTACGAAATGAAAAACATGAAAATTAAACGAAAAGAACTCACGATCCAATCAAGGAACACCATTTGGTGTTCCTCATTGATTCGCATGATCCGTGCCCGGAAGAACTGCTCGGTCTCGGCATAATACGCCAAGACCTCGGTGCCGACCGTCTACAATAGAAAGAATTTGGGCAAAAATTAACTTGAAAAACTAAAATACTTGCTCTACAGTCAAGTCTTGACTATTTATGTGAGTCATTCTCACAATTATCTTTAATTCGTCTAAGGGTGTTTACTGATGTTTTTATTTAGAGCACGACTCACATCTCTCACATCACCCAAACAAAGAGCAAGCATAGAATTTGGCATCTTATGTACCTAATTTATTTGTGCTTTTCATATTTTCACCTCAGTTTCATAGCATTCTGGAAACAGCACTTTGGGCTATGTGTGTTACTTGTAGGCGTGTTTCATAACGAAACTAAAAAATTACCGATCCAGCGTTTTACGTGTTACGGGCTTATGATAACCAACCCATAAGACGTAACTTCGCAAATAAGTTATTCGAGTTGGGGATACTTATTAAAGGAGGAGGCGCACGAGATCTAAGTGTAACATTTCTTTATTCTTATCGATAGATGACTGCATTTGCTTCCAATAAACATGCCTTACGAAGCAAAAACTTTTAATTAGAAGGAATAAATCAGTATAATGCTCAGGATTTTTTTATCTAAATTCTTGACCGTAGCCTTTGTGTCCGGAGGGTATCTGGCTCTTATTGTATGTGTCCCGAGGGTATCTAGCTATAGTTGCACCCTTATTTTCTTATTTTGAGTCTCCCAGATACCCTCGGGACACACACAATTACAAAGGCTATGGTCAAGAATTTAGATAAAATTTTGAGCATTATTCTGATTTATTCCTTCTAATTAAAAGCTTTTGCTTCGTAAGGCATCTTTCTTGGAAGCAAATGCCGTCATCTATCGATCAGAAGGAATAAATCGTACACTTAGATCTCGTGCGCCTCCTCCTTTAATATTTATTTAAAACTAAAACTTACGGCAAAAACCGGCAGCGGGTGGTAGAACCCAACGGACGACATTTGATCTAAAAAGTTGGGTGGAGTAAAATGATACAAAAATATACGTTTAAAACCGAAACGTAAGAGAGGAGAAGTAAATCGTACGATGGAAGCAAATGATAATGAACAAAACTCGGAAAACGGTTCCTACAATGCAGAATTATTAGTTAAGCACTGTTACGGCTTATTAGTTTTCGTTTCATAAATACTAAGGTGTGATGCAGGGAAAATGAAAGTCCAGATAGGTATCTGCCACCATAAAAACACACCGCTTCCAAAAAAAATAACCAAGTTTATTTTCTACGCGCGAAGGGTTGAGACATTTTTTGAAAATTGATACAAAGATGGTTCATATGGCCAATATGTATGTGATCCGAAGAAAAATGACGTATTGAACTGTAGGACGTATTGTATAATTCCCAGTCAATTGGTGTACTACGGAAGCATTTGCAAATTGATCATTATGTGATAACCTGCGGGTACACAATAAGAAATTTTACGTAGGAAGGCCTTAGTAAGCAGTAAGTCTTCATTCGATTAGCACAGCAAAGCTGTCTAAAATAAGTATCATAATGTTAGACTTTTCCAAAACGTCAGTTTTCTTGTACGATGTTAAATGCTGATTTGCTTCAGTCATATTCAAATATTTATTAATTAACTTTTGCACAGTTTCAATGTAATTTAGGACATATTTTTGCTTGCTAGGGATGTCTTTCCTTCTTATTTTTTTTAGCTTCATGCTCAAGCGTCTTGTGCAGCACCCCAGTTCCTACAGCTTGGATGGCAAGTGCCCTGGATGCTTGCTCATATTGTTGTTGTGTGTCTGATGTGATGTACCGTTCTGCGTACACCAACTGAAGGAAAAGCTAGTCTAACTTATGGCTCGTCTTACAGAAAAGACAACCTTAAATGCAATGTTTATTTGGTATTTATAAACCATGACTTTCCTAAGCCTCCAAACTTGTCTTATGTACATGTCGCGTATTGTGGAGTGCATTGTCGGATGATACAGTTCATAACATGAACCATCCGATAAGCGATCCATTAGTCTTCTGTTCACAGTACTTTTGTCAGTATACTTGATTTTTGGAATACACATGGAAAAATAATCATTGCTACACCATTGATATGCAGTGTATAGTTGTTGTTTGGCTTGACATCATGTTTCTTATTAAAACTGAATTTTTCGGTTTAGAACTCAGTTACTTTCCCCAGCTACTTTTGTCAATATACTTGACGTATGACAATACATGTTGAAAAGTCCTGACAGGCTCTTTGGTGGCAAATACGCGTTAACACTGATATTCAAAACCTCAAATTCACCCTTGGGAATCTGACTGTGATATTTACACCACGTGACTTGCGCTAAGCGTCATGCAAAGATAGCGTAAACCACAACACGCACCAACGACAAATTCTTATCCGTTTTGTGTTCGTGTTGCAGCCAGTTGGGTCTCGCAGGGACATATTGCCTACTGTAACTTGTTTAATGAATATCCAATTGGGGGTTTCCCTCCCGCAGTATGGTGTTTTTTGCTTCGTTAATTGGTTGTTTGTTTATTTTTCATGTTGACCCAATTATTTTATTTATGCACTAAACGAGTCCATAGGAAAAGTTGCTTTTCTTTGGGCAGAATTAAAACATTTCGAAATTCATCAAAAAAAGTTCGACTACTTTGAGGTATAATTGGTCACTGTCATGTAAAAAACCATGGGATAATTTGCTGAACTAAGTATATGCACTGCTCTACGAACTTTTCAACTCTTCTTTGTATTTATGATCAATGTTTAGTATTAATATTTAATTACAATGGTTCCAGGGCGAATGGAGCTCTCTGAAGCAATTGAAATACCACGCGTGGATGATGTTTTTATGAGGCAAGGACCGCGAAGGGCACAACTTGGATCACTCGTTCTGATTGGTGCGTTCTGGAGTCAACTAGCTTAATGTTAATAAGGTCGTTAGGCCCAGTGTTGATCCACATTGTGCTTTTATGGGCATTTTTCCATCCTGTCGTCGGAAAGTTAAAGAGCACTTTGGTCACTGCCATCTGGTATTTTACGTGTACTTTGCATTTTCGTCATTTGTCCAATTTCACATGTGTTTCGTTCAGGTCATCATTTAATCTTCTCTCCCCAGCTGGTCAGTCCACAAGACAGAAAAGAAGGATCTTCGTCGGAGGAATTCTGGCTTCTCCATCGTGCAGTCGACCTCGTTGTTTGTGAACCCAATGCAAAGGTATGTTTTGAATTGGTTGTCTTTTTGCCGTTCTTTCTTCATAGTGTTGGCTATCAATAGAATTTCACTCGTTCTTGGGATGTTTTCTTTTCAACCAATGACATTCCGTTTCCGTAATTGTATTATGGTTTATGTGTTTTTGAATAATCTGTCCATTGTTTAGGATAACCCATCGAAGGGAGGCATCCTCACCCTCAAGTGCAAGAATTTCATGATTTGTGTCTTTGAAATATCCAACTACAGTGATTGCGCAGCCGTCGCGAGGAGTATTCAGACCCTCAGTAACCTCAGTATGTTTCACTTTACGCATTAATATCCATGCTTGGATATTCTCCATTGCTGTTTTCTACATATCACATATTAATAAATCAACAAATCTGTGTTATCATAGGCACTACATATATTCTTACCGTAATTGCTTGCAGATGACTTCACGCTGGACTATCCATTCTTCTATCAGTGTCCATTCAAAGTCCTTGACGATGGTTGGACTGCTTTCGAACCCGATCAAGAGTACGCCAAACTGCAAATGAGATGCCCCGACAACTTTCGCATTTCCGAAGTTAATAAAGGTTACAAGGTAAGTCTTGTTATTTGTCTTCTTCATAACTAAAGCCGTAAATAGCTGTCTTTTAACGAGCATGTAAACAGGTTTTATATGCTGTCATCTTCTTTGTTTTAGGTCTGCGCGTCATATCCGGAAAAGGTTATTGTTCCAAAGGGCATCGGTGACGACTATTTGAGAATCAGCGCCACATTCCGTGATGGAGGACGTTTTCCTGTGTTGGCTTACTATCACAAACCAACCAAGGTACACATTTATGCCATTCGTTTCGCACATTTGCCTCCGTTTTTGAGGATGTGTATCTATAATTCAGCCCTCTTACACACGAAATGTAGTAGTCGAAAGTATAAAACCACAAATATTTGACAACTATTTCGTGTGTCTTTTACTTTTTGAAACAAGACTTTGCCTATTAATCCAACTAATATATTTTATTTATAAGGAGTGCTAGCCTAGTCCAACAATAAATACATTTTACCCCGTGTTCGTGCATCAAGTAAGATCCCCGTTCAAAGCAAACTTCGACTGTGTCAACCCTGTTACAAATAACTTTAACAGGTGATTGTTAAAAGATAATGCAAAAGTTTATTACAGTCTTCGATAGTTCGATGTGCTCAACCTTTGGTTGGTCCAACAAATCGGCGTTGCAAAGAAGATGAAACCATTCTGAATTCACTACTATCACACGCCAAGGGAATCATAATTGATACGAGGGCCAAGAACGTCTCTCAAAGTTCACGAAGCAAAGGTCCGTTTTCAAATCAACTCCGCTTTACATTGGCTTATCAAAATGTCTGCACAAAATACTGAATTATTGAGTGTTTGCGTATTTAATAAAGGACAAGACTTAGTTTGTGGTTACTTACAACCACTTTGTTTCCATGTTTCAATTATTTTTTATGCATTTAGGAGGTGGATTCGAAGCACCTCAACATTATTCCCAGTGGAAATACGTGACATGTGGCACTCCGAGGATTAGAGAACTACACGATTCACTCGCGAAGCTCATTGATAGTAAGATATTTTTACTTCACTTTACCTGTTTTCTAAACTTTAACCCCAATTCGAGTTAGATTCTTTTAACTAAATGAAGATTACTCTGAGTGAGTTGGTACGGTCTTTCAAATCACCACACGTAGGCAGAAGCTATACCTCTGATTGTATTTACTTTCAAAGTGTTGTGAGCTTTTTTATTCCAAGCAAGAAAACAAACAATGTGGCTAATTCCTAACAAGTTATTTTATTTAAACTAACTAGAATTATTGTATTTACTTTAGCATGTAACGACAAGAAGTGCTCGTCGGATCGATGGGTCTCCCGTCTTAGCTCTTCTGGATGGCTGGCCGCCGTGAGTGATCTCCTCGTAGCAGCCGCCAATGTGGCACAATGCATTGACTGCGAAGGTACTCGAGGTAGGTGTTGTGCTTCCTGGAGGGTCGTTGCATCAGATGGTTAAAAGGGCACTTCTTTCAATTAGACCACATAACCTGAACCAGATGTTCTATGTTTGCACACGTTCAATTCTGATCCTTTTCTTGCATTCTGATACAACGCACCCGTTTCTGAGCTCCTTCCCTGTTTAATGTTCTCTATTCTTTCGTGTCTTATCGGCTTACCGCACATTAATTCACCTTAAAGACTAACTGACAATCATATTCATTAACATAACAATAAGTTGTTAAACTTTCTTGACATAGGTGAGGGTATGTGGACTTAGTCTGTTGTTTTGTAATTTGGCGTTTAATTCCTACATCTAACTATTTGCTCCATTCTAAAGGGAAGGAGACATTCGCTTGTGGTTGGTGATTGTCAAGTATTCAACGTTATGTTACGTGTGTGGCTTGTATGTAGTGAGGTTATGCGTTTAGTTTTTGTAATTCTCAGGAACGTCATTTTGCATGTGCCTCTACTTTATCCGAAGGCGGAATACTACCAGATTGTGTGAAAATCCTCCCTAATCTAGTCAAGTATTTCAGAAGTCCCTGTGGTTGTTCATGGTGGAGAGGGTGTGGACTCCACGCTTCTCGTCACATCACTTGCTCAGGTTCTACTCGATCCTGATACAAGAACAATTCGAGGGTCAGCATATCTTACCTTTTTACTTACTTTACTGATTTAACCGGCACTCATCCACTGTTATTTTGTCGTGACAATTCCTGTGCAGATATTTTTTCGCGTAATTGTGGCAAACGGTTGTATTTTAGATTCGAATCGTTGATTGAACGTGAGTGGGTCTGTGGTGGGCATCCATTCCGATTGAGAAATGCACATTGTGCATATGCAGAAGGAACAATTACTGGTCCGCAAGAGTCGCCTGTATTCCTTGCCTTCCTCGATTGTGTCTGGCAGGTATGACTTGTGATGTCTAATTATAGCTTGTGTGCAAGTCAAAAACCGCAGGCATTTACCCTTTATTTTAGGAATGGGATGCATGTCACGTGCGACCCTGTTATGAATATGTATCTAACATTGTCTTGTTTAGGTCTACAATCAATACCCACTATCGTTTGAGTTCACTGAACAATTCTTGATAAATCTGTTCGAACACTCATACGCATCAGAATTTGGAACCTTTTTGGGCAACAATGAGCAGGTGGGATATTTTGTTGTTATTTGCATGTCTGAAGAGTTCAGTGCAATGGTGGTTTACGAGCAACTCCGCGAACCTCTCTTCTTAGTCCAAAGAGTGTTTATTTATTTTTACGTTTTAGGAGAAAAGTGTTCGCCGTGTGAAGGAATACACCGTCTCACTTTGGTCGTTCATCAACAATCCAGAAATACTGAAGACATTTGTCAATTCACTCTACGAACCAAACGAGAATGTGCTGTGGCCGAGTGTTGCGCCTCAGAGCATTGTGAGTCTATTGTTCTTTTATCAATTTGGAAAGCTTGTTTTGATCCGCCTATAACTTCGAACTGATCGAAACGGGATGTTGAGTATTCGCATTCAAAATCGCTGTGTTCGATCCACACGCGGTTATTCCACCAAATCATCCAACACTAAGGCTTATGAAACCCGTATGCCGGAGTATCACAACACGATGTTTTTACTTCAATTTCGCACCTCTTAAGATGTCTTCAGAACAAGTATTCCATTGCAGAACTTGTGGGAGCGTATGTTCCTCCGCTGGCAACGTGACTGGACTGAAGTTGATGCGATCGTTAAGGCTGCAGCTCAGTGGAAGCTAAAAGAGAAACAACTCATCACAAAGGCTTTGTCACTTAGGAGGTACTTATATTTTAAACCTAAAAAGGACGAGCATACTTCTCATTTTTCACTAAGTGTCGCCAGTTGTTTTTTATCGTCATTTACATAGCCTGAGAATTATGCAGTTAGTAGTTAGAGGCATTCGTCTTATTTATTTATATTTTCAGACAACTCACGGAGCTCCAGAAAGAATCTCATCTTAGGAATAACATGGAGAAACTCCAACTTGCCGAGTGATGTTTTTGCTGAGGATTTGCATAATTTCTTTCTTTTTTTTGTTAGTGGTTGTTGTACAAATATGAATGTCCTTCGCGCCTTGTCATTTGCCTTTATGTTCGTTAATACTGCTTTTATGCTATAGCCTTGTTTTGTTGCTTGAGACTAAAATCAGTTTGAGGCAAACTGTATTCTTTAAATTCTTTAATGGTGCAATATTTTCTACCTGCCAGTAAGTTATTGTTTTCCTTTCTTGCCCACCTGTACTTAATTTATTATCTTAATTTATTAGCACTGTGCTTCGAAGCTTTGTTGCCATATTTTAGCGATGAGGAGGTCACATAATATGCACTGATATCACGATGTTTTTTAAACAAATGATTACAATATACTTAATACCTGGACCCTATATTTCATTGCATTTCCTTATTTTAGTGGTTCTCGAAAGCATTGTTTATATTCAGATAGTGCCTCTCTCGACCAGATACAATTTTGCGATAAGTAGCATATTTACTCTCAGCACTTAGGTTCACTGATCTGAATTTCCTAGTTTGTTTACTCTCTTCCTTACTCTTCCGTAGTTCATCACCCGGTTTGTTTTTCCAGACATTTTTAATTACAGACCATCTGTACAATAGTTGTGTTCCATGTCGTGTTATGCTTTATCCCTGGGTTCTGATGTGCATACTTGTGTGCTAGTCGGAAGAGCTTGTGATCTGCTTCGCTCATTATTTATTTATTTAATTTTCTTTCAAACTATTAAGTTATCGGTGACGTATGTGATGAAATTCTATGTGTTATGTCTCATGGTTGTGAGTCTTCTTGAAAACGCCCGTTGTTAGATGGTTTCGCATAATTACGCCCAAATCATTTTAGCAAGTGTAAGGGATGATTTTTCTAGTTATTACATGTAGTCTCATTTTGTCGTGCACTGCTTTAATGCCTAAGTGAATGACACGTTTAGATGTCTCTAATACAGTAAATTATTTAAACATATACCGTATTTGTGTTTGTTTTGAAAGAACTATTTCAGAAAGAGGAGTGGTGGTTAAATAGCACCAGGGTCAAAGAGCGGTTTATTTTCATTTGATGGGTTAGCTTTTGGCAGTTATTTGCCATAACTTACGCTATCCCTAGCACAAGGGGCTACATATTTCTAACCGTTACATATTTCTAACCGTTACATATTTCTAACCTGTATTAGCATTCACAGTTATTTGACTTTGACTTTCGGAGTTTTTCATTATAAGCAGCACTTACTTCTTTTGCACTTTGGCAACGAAGGCCGCTGATGAAATAAAACAAAACATTTAAGAAAATGTCAGACATTGGCAAAGCCGTTAATTAAAGGAATGTTATTCGTGGGACTGATGTAATCGGAGTACTTCCGGAAAACAGGACCAATTTGTAACTTAATACAGAATCGGAATTTCTGAACGGTCCAGCCTCCGCTGTTTCGCCTCTAGGGATCAGAGTGGCTCATTATGCCGAGCAAAAACAGTTGATCCTTAAAGTGCTACGCCGAAATTATTCACAGAAGGCCTATATGTTGCACGCTGCATTCGGCTATGACTCCTTGTGCTTTGCAACACCAAATGAATCGTTTGCGCTTTTAGCTTTTGCCCGCCTCGTACACACTAAATGTCTTCTTTAATAATCAGTTGTTTCGCTTGGCATCCAATACTCATGCTGGTGCAATCTATGATTGTTGTTCGTTGTTCCCTTCGTGGGAAGGTGTCGGTGTTCATTCAAACTTTGCATTTCTCTATTCTATTGTTGGCCACTTGCAAATATTTTTTTTTGCTCACATGAATAGTGATTATGACGTTAGGCTTTTGGTGTTTCACTTACAAAAAAAAACCAAAAACTTCAACGGATCGTGGAAAACCGCATTGAAAAGCTAAGCGAAGTTTGCTTGTTTCAAAAAATCTGTCGAATGTTCTCCCTTGTTTTTCCAGTGGTTGTAAAAATATCAGTTCGGCTTTTTTCTTACTTTTAGACAAGTTCTCATAAACAAGGAAGTGCTTAAAAGTTTGAATACATTAGCGTAAGTACATAGAGTAGCGCGTTGTTAGAGGCACCACGAAGAAGGTTTACAATGCCCAAAAATACGTCAGAATTGACCATACCTCGTAAAGTAATAAAACACATTTTAATATCGTTCTTATTGTTGGTAAGTTTCAAAGTCTGTAGCAGAAACTCTGATTTTGCGCATTTGATTACTATTCATGCCCTTGGACCATACTCCGATAGTTTACCAAAGAATAATATATTGTGCAGCATGCATGCAAATTCTTAACACTTTCTGATGAGACAATGGGAGCTTCCACTAATTCCCAGCAGGCCCTCCCCCGTATTGAATTCTCTAAGCATAAGAAGAGATACTTTCCCACATTCGTTACCAATTTGCCGACTTATAAGGGCTTCACCCTAGTTTTTGAAGTTCGGGTGAAAGGCCTGGCCACTATGCGGTCCCTTCAGCCACCTTTTTCCGATCTCGCATCTCCATTTCGGAATTTGATCTCGGAATTTGTTGCTTCAATTGAACTTTGTTCAATTTGTTTAATTGGTTATCATTAAAGCTAAAAATAAAATTTGCAACAAGGCCGAACACTAGGCACAAATTTTCGTGAGATTGCGCACAAATTTCCGTGAGATTTTAATTTGTAGAATTCGTTTTGCAAGCGCTTCATTCTTTTACTCTGCTGCAGTATCATATTAACATACTGTTGGCTACTATTGGCCATTACTTCTGTTTACAAATTTGCTCCCAAATTCAGGAAGAAGAAACTGTCCCTCGTGTTTTGACAATGAATTCGCGCAAACATTGCTTCTTAAATAAAATAAGCTAATATCCGTTCCGTCAATCTTTAGATGAAGTTCTTCACGTTGTCGATCTTCGTCCTCTTCTTGGCCCTTGTCACAGTCGAAGGATTCAGAGGTGGAAATGGAAGGCCCATATACAGTAAGTCTCAGAAACAACGTGCCGAAACATGCGTAGAGGTTACTGTATGCTATATCAGTGCTCCCAAATGGACAACTATGTTCTCTATATCCGCAGTGGTTGCGATACATACACATTCGAACAAAACAAAAACAACGAAATGTGCATTGCGGTCGCACATTTGTACTTACTTCAGGTGTCGCGAGTATGGATCTTGCCTCTTACCATGATAATAATCCAGAAGGTGGATTCGTTTATGGATACGGAAGACCGCTCCAGGCTCGATTCGGCAGATCTTGGATGCCACCTCAGTAAACCAGTTCACGACCATCTGCTTACCAGCTGTTTTTTTAGTTATCCCTACTTTTTAGATGTATGCAAACATGTAACAAATTATTCCCCGTCAGTGTCAAGAATAAATAAACGAATATTGTGAGGTATATGGAAAATGGCATTTCACATTAAAGAAAAATACGAAACAATTTATTCTATACTGATGCAAAATACACATCAACGCATAGACCGCTAAACTACCAGTTTGGACAAATAATTAAAAAATACTCTTACAGACTCTATTGTTTTTATATATTTTTTCTGGTTGTTTTATAATGATACATATGTACTTGTTAAGAAAAATAACTGCTTATAATAAAGGGATACATGCGTCACGGCTTGATTGTAATTTTCACCACAGAAGTTCGTTTATCGTAAAGTGTGCCAAAATCGGTTGTGCGCTTCTGTTGGCGAAAATTCAAACAACATTTTTTTTAGGAAATACTTATCACTAGTTAATTTGTTCATTTTTTTGACAATATCAAGGCTAGTTAATTATTTTCTGTCTATTAGGTCTGTTGGTCGAGAAATAATATATTTTGGATATGGACATGAATATGGGAATCAAAATAATCAGAATTGTTCGTTGTAAAACCTATTTTACTCCACAAGGCTGACCATCGGGGGCAGGTGATCCGTGTTGATATTTCTGCGGTTGATTGAGAAGTTGCGCTTCACCGGCTGAAGTAGATATGGTTATTTGAGTTAATTTCAAGACGAAATACTCTATATTCTGAAGCAAACGTCATATTCAATAACTCACGTTATAGCTTTCCTCGGCTTCGAAAAAGGTCCTTCTTTCTTTAACTGGGACTAGGTGGGTGAGAAGTATAGTCTCGGCACGAACCTGAAAACAATTGATGAACTGAACATGATATTCGTAATTTGGAAGTTGTAGTCTCCTGTTGACGGACACGTGGAACGCCACTTTTGCGTCATCTCGCTCTTATCTTAGTGGTCATTTGCTGATAGGCAAAGAAACAGCTGGGTCCACACTGCACCTTCATCTCAGTTGCTTGATGTTCTTCAAAAGCGGGTGATTTAAGGTCGGCCAGGTGGTTTTCCTCAGTAAGTGTGGCCGTGGACGACACCGATGTGCGACGTGAAGACTAAACATGTTAATTAGAGCAGTTAACTTTATCCTCGAAGATAATCGACGATGACGTAGTAAGACTTTGGAGTAACTATGATACAGATCAACAGAAGGAAAACGTTGCTGTCCTTCTGACGATAGACATAGACAGTGCCCACCTGTTGTGAGTGATTAATCTCGGCGTCTACCAAGTGCTTGGAGCTCTTGGTGGTTCCAGTAGCGGCAGAATGAAGTGACTGCTGATCATGTTGGGAGTGCGCAGATTTTCCGGTCTGGTGCGATCGTTCAGTGTGCTGAGTATGGTTGGAATGGATGGATTGCGAACGGCCGGTGCGAGCAGACCGCTGAGAAATTGACGAATGGACAGATACTGAGGTCGCATCGGACACTCCGGCTAAATAACAGATTGTGATTAAATATTTCAGACGTGCCCTTCGGTGTGATATCAGAAAGAAGCGCGTTAGAAGATAAAACAAAACTTTCACTGTATTCACAGAGTACTTACATTGCACGCTGTCACGTCTAGCTGCTCCAATATGTCTTGCTGCAGGTTCAGGGTAAGCAATTGGCTCTTCGGTGACGAAAGGCTAAAGTATGTCCTTTAATAGGATATTGCATTTTTAGACAACTAATCGAAGTAACTTCTCCTCAACATGAAGAAAGTGCATAGTTGAAAGAATAGAACCCTCAGGACTAAAACTAGCCGATGGAAGTTCACTCACCTGAGCGTCGAGTTTTGCAATTGGGGACCTTGGTGCGAAAACTACGGGATGTTGTGGGGGGCAAAAGTCCTTGGATCCCCATTCCTGGAAACAAATATGCTACGGATATTGTTTAAAAAAGTATCCTCATGACAAGCTTATCTTGTTATGTTATAGTTCATCTACCATTTCTGCCTCTGCACTTTTTGACTTATTCCATATACAAGTCTGTGTTTCTACTCGGTTTTCTTATTATTTAAACAACATCCTTTTTACTCGTTTTACATTTGAAAGGGCTGACTTGTACGAATCTGCGAACGTTCTTCACCACGCGAACTGATTGGAACTTGTCATTGGGATTTGGTGACGAGTAGGAGTTGTTCTCATGAAGAACAACGCGTGTTGGCTGGCCTGAATCATAGTTGCTTTCCACAGATTCTTCTTCTACATATTTATACAAATAGGTAATTAAAAAAAGGCAAGACTGCAGTCGCTTACTTTGCGCATATGAATGCAGTTCGGCGTTTTCGTCAATATTCTTCAGTGTTGATGAGCGGGACTTCGGGACCTGAAAAGGACTTATTTTCACGCAATGACCTAACACTAACAAGGTGATCAAGTTTGAATCATAATTCAATGTTAACCTCAGAATGTCTAGAGACATGAGATGTCTTGGAAGCATTCGACTTGTTGGTGTTCGATGTTTTAACAGTGGACGACGACTTGGCCGATGTTGTAGTAGAGGTCCTGGATCTTGGGACAACTGCGGTCAGATCAACGTGAACTGGGGCGACATCCTGAGAGGCCGCACCATAAGCCTTGCTTGCTCTGTTTGCGTTTGACGCCTGAGTGAGTGTGGAAGACTCAGAAACATGGCTTGGAGCCTTGCTTGACGCCTTCGAGACTTTGCTGGATGCCTTGGAAGCCCGGCTTACACTCGACACATGCGACGGAGCCCTGCTGGAAACCTTTGACACATGACTGGGTGCCTTGCTCGAGACTTTCGATCCATTGGACTTTACTGTGGAAGCCTCACTCACGACCGATGACGCCACCGAAATGTGAGTGCCGGACGTGTAGTAGTGTTCTCTAAAACAAAAATTATGCATTATCTTAATAGCCGGTCATGGGTAATGATGAGGTTACGTGATGTGTTCAATTTTACCTGTGAGAGAGACGAGGAGGCCCAGTTGGCACTGCGACGGAAGAGCCATTGGTTTTTGTTGTGGCAACTGAAGTTGCGACAGAAGAAGCACGAGACTTGGGCGCCTCAGACTAAACACAAAGAAGTTCCAGATAAGCAATACTGATATGGAAATATACGTCAGTGACTTGAAAAAAATGTTGTGTGTAAATGTAAAATGTAACATATTGGTCAACAGCGGATAAGCTCACAAGAGAAAAAAACATAACAAATTCTCAACAATCTTTGACCTCACGAACTATTTTATAACATTCTATTTTTGTTTTCAACAATATGTTTGCAATACGTTTTATTTGCTAATTGCAAGAAAGAGCAAACAAACTATCGTGATTCTGATAAGGAATAATATACATATACATTGGCAAACATTGGGATGAGTAATTGAAAAGGGAATCAAATTACCACGGTCTTGGATGGAGGCAGGGCAGCGTCCATATGGCGGAGAGCCTGTTGGATATCCTGAAACTACGAAACTTTAGTTTTAGGACCACACATTCTACTTTCGAACCACATATCCTAAACTTAGTTATGATAAGAAAAGAGAAAGTCCTAAACCCGAACCTCCTCTGTATCGTATCTTCTGAAGTTTTGTTGCTCGAAGCGGTTCTTCAGAGCGACTACATTCTCTTTAAGTGTAAAGCGATCATCTGGTGGCAGATGCTGCAATGACATAATTAACGACATACTCAAACACTGAGACGCACAAGTAGACAGACAACATATACATGAATACACATCAAAGCCAAAGAACGAAAGCTCACCTTGGCAACTCGTGCATCTAGGCGTTTCTCCACAGTCACCTTCACGAATCCTTCAGATACTTCAGAAGCGGCATATACGGGTGTCTGCAGCAGAGAACAGTTTCGACAACATATTGACTTGTATTTTTTGGAAAAATTTAGTCCTTTTCATATGGGGGTTTATGAAATTGAACATCCTACTTCTTGAAAATAATGCATGGTTCCGGATAGGACTACTAGATTGTCTGTGCAACCCAGTTATTGGGGATTTTCTACAGAAAAAATATTTGTAACCCCTTAAACAACAAACCTCTTCTAGCTCTGCCTGCTGCTCTTCGCTGTGGAAAATCTGAGGTTGCGGTGCTGGAGCGCTGTGGTAAACCTGAGGTTGAGGTGTTCGAGCGCTGTGGTAAGCCTGAGCTTGCGGTGCTGGGGCGATGTGGTAAACCTGAGGTTGCGGCGCTGGGGCGCTGTGGTAAACCTGATGTTGCGGTGCCGGGGTATGATGCTCCTGCTGCAAAATTTTTCTTTAAATGAATTCCAATTCTATCTAATTAGAGCTTTCTTAGGTAGATCTTCTTCAACATCAACTACCTGCTGGATCTGTTGGAGGATGAAGTCTCTGCTCACGGGCCTTAGTTCATCCCTGATGTTTGGTCCTCCGGTATGGGCAACAAGGGCAATTGTGCTTGCCGAAGACATGGTATCCTGGATAAATAACGATTGAAATGTAATCAAGAAAAGGGGGAAAATATTGTCGAGTTATTAGATGAACAAACAAACCGTCGGCTTCCTCTGCCTTCCAAATGCATTGTACGAAGCGAACACTTGCATATCGGGCACCGCGTCACCAACCGGAGAACTGAAGAAGAAGATGAAATGCAAAAGGAAAAGTCCGGACAACGAAAACAACGGAGCACGGAAGAAACAGATAAACGTAATTTATTGCTATAACTGAACCAAAGCATAGTTCAATCATAAAGGGAATGAAAGTTAATCAGGCAGGAAGTCCTCTATGTTCCATGGTACACTGGGTGAAATCTCATAATGTCGAAAATGTGCTCCGCGACGAAAGTTCAAAGTTGACTATGCTAATCGATAACACACTCGAATAAAACTACTGCGAAGTACACATTTTGCCTTCTAGTCACAAATAATTCCATCACTTTCCACGCAAGCTTTCCTTATCTCTTATCACTAAATGAAAGGATCTGTGCTGTTTTTCCGTAACAGAGGCAGCGTGAAAAATGACTACAGAAGCAAACAGTACTGCGATTCAAAAGGCGCGGTTTGAAAAGTGTTGTTGGAAAAGAATATTGTAAACTTTGGCACGTCACATTGTACCGGACTACGTGAAACGTACTAAGGCCGATTATGAGGTAGGTTGACTAGTAGTCTGTTTTACCTGTGCTCGCTGTGATGGCCGTCTCCGTCGTGCTGCTCGATGTATCCATCCACGGAGAGTTCCTCGTCAGTCCCCTTCAGCGTGTCCTCTTCATCGTGACTGTCGTGTGATTCAGTCACACTCTCAGGTGCACGATATCCTACAAAAGTAGAACCCTCTATCATATTTTGTCCTACAAAGGCAAAACCATCTACCAGATTTTAATATTTTGAATGGTTCCTCTGAGATAACATGTCTACTGAACGAAAGGCGGACAGCTGCAAGGTTTACCAGAAGAATGGCGCTCCACAGATTCAACTTTCTCGTGAGGAGCATCATATTCATGTTCGGATACGTATTCCGCCTGCTCAAAGTTCAAAGCTTCGTGCTCGAAGTTGCGTCTTGGTTCCCACTCTGGCTCGGAGTCATGGTGAATCTAAACCAGGATTCGTCTAAGACTGGATCTCAAATTATACAACTAGTTGTTATGTTTTGATTCTAGCTTGTTGTAGGACGCGGAAGGGAACGGGATTCTTTTCTTCAATATATGGCTATAACTCAAGGGGCTGACCACTGTCTGATGCAGCTCTTCATCGCGTGTGCTTGAAGTCACAAGCGATTCATCATCAGCATCATTATCGTACTGAACAAATTAATTATAATCGAACAATATAGAAATCATCACTATGTATATGGTATGATTCTTCTGCTTTTATTTCGACGAATTGCGTACCTGATGCTCAGGTTCATCATGGGCCTGCACAGAGTGTACCGACTGAAATTAAAAAAAATCATAACGTGCGAAAATAACATTAGGCGTATACATAATGGCGTGAAAATCAATTGCCGTTTATCTAATGCTAATAAATAAAAATTATCTTACATGCTCATCGTCCTGAGTGCTGTGCACTTCTTGCAGCTGAAAAAAAATAGATTGCTAAGGCATGGTTCGAATTTGTAATTGGTCACTTTTGACTTGGCAAGTATATGCAAGCAAACTGACATTGTCTACCTCGGCATTTCTCTGCTCAATCTTCTCGTGAAGTTCCGATTTGAAGTTGTTGTCCACATACAGAGTCAGTTTGTTACTCTCGCGCTTCTTAATCTAAAATGTTGCGCTTGAAAAAAAAATGTGTACGATATTCGCCGTCGCCAATCGCAAAAATGATTCAAAACCAACATTCGGGTTGTGGACTTCAATGATCGTGTCCGAGTCAAAGTTCCGCTTGACCATTGAAGTGAGAAAAACAACCCCGGATTCATCTTCCGAATCGTCTTCTTCGTCAGCAACACTGAAAAGAACTCATGAACTTATGTATTTTTATATTTCATGCTGTGACTAAAACTTGTTAGTGTTCGCCAATGTAGCCCTCTTATTGTATTTCGCTATTAGAATCAACCTTCTCGTCTATGCGTAACTCAATTCTATATTCCGGTTTTCACTTATATTTCGTTTCATGATAAACTTCTCGTTATTCTGAGAGGTAGCTCCCAAGTTTTCTGTCGTTACCATATATTGATGACGTCATAGAACTAACTCATTGATCTCGTAGACATTGTCGAGACCACGGTGAAGTGAAGCACGAGAAATTGTGCTGTTTCCATCGTCATTCTAAATTCGATTTTCCCGTATTAGTAGCACAAAAAACAGTGGTCTTAATAAATTTATCACTTGAAACTCCATTGTTGCACATTTTATAGAATCCCCTTCATTTTGCTATTTTACTTCTTAATCCAATAAGCAGCTGTACAGATTAGAGAACAAGTGGCAAAAACGTGAGAGAGGAAGAGGAGAGACGGAGGGATAGACATACGAGAGAAGAGAGAGGAACAGAAGAGGGTAGAGAGCTTATCTATCAAGTGAAAAACCAAATATTGATTGCTTTGCGACCAAAGGTGACTTGGAAGTGACGAATGACAACGCAACCTTCTTATCAGGATCCGGCAAAGAACGCCAAGTTGTAAATCAGATGAGGTTCTCCCAAACTGACAAAAAAGGAAGCTGTGCAAGAACGAGTTGATATGTCGGGAGCAACGAACACTCAGTTTACATGGTGCAGACGAGACCGCCGGTAGTCAAACGGGCACGTATGCGTCACAGAATGTAAGAAGTATAGCTCCAGGGCAACTGACGGATTCCCTAATATTTGCGTATTCACAGCGCGGGGAACCCTAACTTTTGCGTATTCACAGCTCGTTTTATTGAAGTGCTACGTTTGCACCGTCTTTTGTGAGAGGATGTCAAGGATCATAAGCTAATATCCCTCAAATTTACGTCCCTCTGTTCTCCCCGTCCCTTTCCCCGTTATGTCGGCAAAATAGTCAAAGAATGTTGTTAACCGGGGCAACAAATCCAGTAAATGTTTCTTATCAGCACAGTGGCCGGACAGTTATCTCAAACAGTGACAAAAAAAGAACGAAATACCGTGTTGAATTCTCGGCATGTACATGGGTTTTATGAAGGCACAGACTAGCAAACATGTGATGACATTAAAGGTAGGATATAAGCTAGAGTATATGTTTCATACCTGATGTTGCTTGAAGAGTGGATGGCTCTTGTATTCTTCAATTAGGTCATCGTGAATGGGAGACTTGATTACCGCGACCCCAGTGACTTCTTGCTGAGCAGGAAGAGACTGGAATAATTGAGTGGTAAGTGGTATTGAATAAATGAATAAGACATGGTGGAAAGACCCCAATGATGGATTCATATCCTCACCTCCCTTCTGTAGACAGCACCAGTGTCGTCTTCGTGAAGCACTTCCTCGCTGATTTCCGTAATGTGCTCGACATGGAACTAAAAAAAAACTTTGTGGAATGAATTAGTTAATCACGATCGATAAATATTGAGAGGCCAGGAGTCTGGCTGGTTGATAAATAACAAAATAATAAAGCCGACAGACGAAACGACTGGACTCTTACTCTTACCTCTTCTGCTTTCGGAGTCACGCTGCGCTCAGATTCGGTCTGAAAATAAAATAATAAACACTCTAATTAAACGTATTGTACATGTCCTGTCTCATTTTTCTAGGCCAACCATAACATACCTCAAATTGATTCTCCTGAACGTGAGATCCCGCATGTGAAGCGATTTTTGATACCCCAGTTGCATGGGAGGATGCAAGGGACTTGGCAGCTGATTCGGCAATGGAATGCTGCGATACGACCGATCCTGTGTGGGTGCGCGGTGCGGGAATAACCGGTGCTTGCTGGAAGTCTCCGTGATATTCAAAATGGTTCTCTTCGTCATGATCACCGTCGGCTGTTTCGTACACCACATCATAATGCACTTCATTTTCATTCAACTCATCGTGGTGGCGTTCGTGCTGCAAAAAAACAGTAGAGCAAATGTAAGATTCAAAGATTTATCTCGATTGCGGGTACGGTGGACAAAAATAAGTAAGTTACCTACCTGTTCAATCTTGGTCAGGGTTTCGTCAGAGGAGACTGAGGATGCCTCACTTGATGCCATCAGCGAAGAGATGCGAGAGTCGGTGGATTCCTAAAACGAGCGTTTAGTACTTCCATTTTGGTATTACTGTGTGTTTTTTCTGTCATCATATATCGTCCCTCACCCTTCTGTCGTTGCCTCCAATGGTTCCATGGGTTTCCTCGTGGAATACCATTGTATGATCACCGTCACCGATCTCTTGATGATAAACCTCGTGATGAAATCCCGTGGTCTCAACTTTCTCCGTATGAACAAATTGTTCGACAACACGGCTTTCCGTTGATTGGTACTCCTCGTGAACGGCAACACTCTTCTGAACAAATGACATATAAACTTTCATAAATTTCTGACCCTCCAAAATGACATGTTCAATTGTTCGATGATGTTGTGTTCTACTTGTAAAAAAACGAACTGAACTAACCACTTTAACGTCTTCTCTAAGTTGCACGGGAGGCAGCGAGACCATAGAGAAGACTTGATCCAGAAGATCTAAAAAGCATTGTAAAGAAAAAAAACTTTATCAGAAACCAGTGGCGCGCGAAACCGCGAGTTCGTTCTCGCCGTCGTAACTGCGTACCGGCGAGCATATGGGCAGCCCCCCTGACCCTTGCCTGAAAATATTGAGAAATTTGCCTGCTGCGCAACCTTCTTTCATGACCTCTGCAAAAGCAGTCGCTTATACAAACCTATTACGCCATCAGTGAAGCAAGGACCACGAACTCCAATCGTAAAAGACAATACACGGCTGCCCAAACACAAAACCATTCCATGCAATTCATATGGACCTACCAGTCTCTAATCGAAAAATAAAGCACAGGAATAAGACAGTAAGCAAAGAGAAACAGCACAATTCTAACAGCATCCGATAGCACGAGAGGAAGGAATGCGTATATCATGCACCTTTCATTCTTCGAGCAGGAAAGAATAAAAAAGTGCCGGAGCTCATAATATTTAGAAACCTCTCCCTTTTATGGATTATGTCACCGGGACGGCAAACATCGTAACCCCGCAAAATGCGCTCGCAAAGTATATGAGTTATTCTTCTCCATGATTATATTATATGCACCATCTGGGGCAAATATTAACAAAGGGTATGGTGAAATATTGTTATGAATTGCCTTTAACATACCATCGTTATCGGCAGTCATGGTGCAAAGTGCCCAAGGAAGCTGAGCTAAATTACGGATCAAATATTTCGAAAAAAAAAAAACATATATATAAAAGTGCAAAGGTGTAAGGTACAAAGTAATAGACATGCGCATAGTATTTCATGGATTACAACAAAAAGGAAAGAAGAAGAGGAAGTATGGTAAGAATAAGACCACAAGAAGAGCAAGTTTGCTGAAACAGAAGAATAACCAAACATTTAGCAATGGTGGGAACAACGCAAAAAGATGGCTTTACTTGTATTCATTCATTAGTTCATTAGTGCATCTAAAAAACGGCGGTTTTTTATTTGGAGCATCGAGTCCCAAAATTAAAGGAGGACTAAAAATAAGGAGAAGAATCGACTGCTGATAAAAGAATGAATTCCCGGTTTTCGGTCCTAAAAGATAAGGAAATTTGCGATGAAGGACGGCCTCATTTAATGTTATATAAAATAAATTCTGACACAAATCAAAATAATTTGAAAGGATCGGATGAACGAGAAAAAAATACTGTGAAGAGTTTGCTCTCCGTTCAAAAAAAAAGAAAAGAAAAACGCCGCTCGAACTCACTGAAATCCGGTTCCCATAACATAAATGTCCAAAATTCACGTAACATAAATGTCGAAAATTCATGTAACATAAATGTCCAAAATTCCAAAATTCATGTAACATAAAAGTCCAAAATTCATGTATTCCAACTGTCCCCGATATTCCATAACCCAAAAACTTCGCACTTTGCCTTTCGACCGAGTAAAAGCGCAACATGAATATCGTTTACACGACTATCGATAAGATTATTGGAAACAATAAACAATAGTAGCAACAAACTAAAGAAACAGTTGAATGGTTTCGGTATGTCGAACAATCGAGCGAGCAACCCAGAGATGTTAGTCTCAATTTCATGAAGTCGGGACTTTCTTTCGTAGGCCGCCATTTCAATTGTGCATCTCTATTACAGTATAGCCAGAGTAGCCACCACTAGAATCGCAATAAACATCTATCTGTACTTGCCCTCTTTTTTTTGTTAAAACTGTACGCTACATACATTTTTCAACGTGTATAACAATCATAAGCAATCTTTAAGTTATTATAAGCAACCACATTTCCGTAGTTCGCTGTAGTATAACAATCATGCGTATTCCTTAAGTTATTATAAGCAACCACATTTCCTTAGTTTGCCTTTTTTGTCCTTCTCGTAATTTATGGAAGAAGAATTTTATTCAATATATGGTATAATAGTATATAGACTCTGAGGCTATGCTATGGAAAGGAGTAAAAAAAATATATTACACATTTGTGTACATGAAGATATTAGTACAAACAAAGAAAAATATCAATTTAATATCTGCATGGCCACCAGCATGCTCATAAACGATTCTAATATGTGAATTTCAGAATGTATAAAGATAGACAATTCAGTTCATTATGATCGTAATAAAGGTATGCATGCGCTTATATTAGTATATTCACAACCTTAACGACAAACTGTGAAAATAGAAGACATTAAACGAGCAAAATTAAATACATTTGTGAGACGAGAAATGCATGAGAATGAGATTATTTTGGTGGCAACTCAACGTAAAGCATTTCGTACGGAGAGCAAAAAGCACGAACAAAAGGATATAGCTGAATAAAAAGGTAAATATCTTAGCCGTGCGAATTAATAGCGCACAAAAATCTCCACACTGTGTCAGTTAGTAACACAAAAACTAGTAAACGCGAGAGTCATTGAATATAGAGACTTCGAAACTATAAAGAATACATTACAATAGCGGTTTATCACTTAATCTCTATCACAAATAGAAGAAAGGTGTGGAAATAACAAGACTGCGACTGTTTTCTAAAATAAGTTTGGAACTAGCTGTCAGTAGGATTAGGTGCAAGTTACACATTCTTCGTTAAAAATATATAACTGACCACCTTTTTTGAGATATAGCATATGAGAGGTAGTGTTTCTTACCTATTACCTGAAATTAGGGGCAAAATATGCAATGAATGTTATATTTTCGCTCAAAATCCAAATTGGACGTCAGCATATTATTCTTATTACAATCTAATTGTTAAAAGACCATGTTAGAAGACATTTAAGTAGAACGTAAAGAAAACTTCCAGAGACTATTGCCGCACCATAACACAATAAATACAAAAATGAGTAAACTCATGAAAAAAATCGACGTTTGAGAAAAAATTTGAGTAAACAAATTCGACGTAAAGCTCTACGAATAACCAGGATGGTTACAAAACAAAAGACAACAACGAGTTGCGGGGGATTCCCATGCGTTGTCAGCGGTTAGCGACGCACAAAATGTGCGTTCTGGCCATACGGCATAAACATGATCGGCTGCCCCGAATGTGCAGCATTTGTTGCTGGGTTCTGAGCTTGAATTGACTGTTCCACAGGGGTTTGAGCGGAGAACTGCTGCTGGAAATAGAGTAATTTAGTACAAAAAAATATGAGAGAATATACGGAGAGAGCTTATGAAAGTATATAAAAACCTATGGGAGAACTATGGAGAGTATGCGGTGTTAAAGAAGAGATAACTTTATTTATACATACCTGTTGAGTGTGCATAACATCTTCTTCCCTGATCAACTTGCATTTTCTCAAACGTTTCCATTCGCCGCTCGCATAATCCATCTGGAAATTTTTAAATATAATTTTATTACAATGGATATTAATCTGTTTTGTTACAACAGTAATTTCACAAAAAGTCGTCCAACCACCGGACATACCTGGAAAAATGTTTCCACTTTCATCTTGCAAAGCCTTCCGTCCATAATGCCTTCTTCAACGGTCTCTGACAATTGCAAAGTGACCTTGCTTCCCAGTTCCGGACGAGGGTTATCTGAACAATGACTGCGTATTAATCAGTAGCCCATTACAGTAATAGCGTTTTCTTTGATATACGTACGTGTTCCGTGCAATTAACGTAACAATATGCAGCAAACAACGCCGCGTTCAGCGTAATTGCCACGAATAAAAGTCACGTGGTCATGTCTAACGATAACACTGATACAGAATGACAATAACGTGCAGATATACATGCAACTGCGTACGCTTATTTCCGGTCATGAAGTCGAGTACAATATTCTGTCCATTGGTATCAAGTCGGTTGGCGGAACGTAGCATTTCTTCACATTGACGTCGTACGAGCTCACGAGCCTACAATGATGGGTATATCGTTTGCTTCTATATAGGTCCCCAGAAGATTTGCGGAACAAACGTACTGTAAACAACTAGTTGGACAGCGTTTGCAAAGCGATACTCTCTATACCTTGTGTGCATCAGCTTCATCGTTGGGTGTAGCCGCGTAGTTGGGAGTAGCATTCTGTTGGACAGCAGCTTGCTGCTGCTGCGCTGTGTGCTGCATGGCGGCACTCGTTGAAATATGATGTGGCGTGTATCCTAAAATCCACGAATTACAGTCAGAAACATAACAAATAAGATTATTAAATCGGTTTGGCATATCAACTGCCCTTAATGGACAATTAATTGCTTTCTGTCCGCTTTTTACGCATAATGGTCAAAACCCTAATGCAGACGTTTGACTTGGATGGGGAGAATATATTTAAAAGGGGTAAAGGGGGGTTCTGACAACAAAAAGGGACAGACATAAATTTGGCAAGGTTTCATAGCTACGAGAGCAAAGGGGGTTGAAAATTTGCTCAAACAGAGATTAATAGAGAATCAGTACGACTGACATCGATAATAGGCTGATCCCTTAATATTGAATACACCCACCTTGTGTCACATGCGGATGTTGTTGTTGCGGACGAGCGTGCGGCTGCTGTTCCTGTGTTTGTTGACGTTGATGTTGCTGAAGCTGTTGTTGTTGGTGGTGGTGGTGTTGCTGTTGTTGGACCGTAATAGGTTGTATGCAAGCTTGTTGTCCAGGTACTTGAGGAGTCGCACCATCGGCCATTCGAACCACATACTTTTGTGGCTGCACAGGTGTCTGTCCCACACTACTAACAATGTTCTGCTGCGAAACAGGAACAGGGAATGTTTGTGAACCATGCATTGATTGCAGCAATTGAGGAGCAGTAGTTGTCTGAGGGAGGACGCTCTGCGTCCGAAGTTGCTGACCATGAAGCTGCCTCATCATCGCTTCCTGGGGATAATGTGTCAGACGTTGAGTTGCTGGCTGTGGATGCGCAGGAGCAAGCTGCATCGTCTTCTGCTGATGTAGCTGCGACTGTGCCTGTTGATGCATTTGCTGGACCGCTGCTGTATG
Organism: Pelodera strongyloides; assembly: GCA_036852015.1. Lineage (NCBI taxonomy): Eukaryota > Metazoa > Nematoda > Chromadorea > Rhabditida > Rhabditidae > Pelodera > Pelodera strongyloides. The sequence continues at coordinate 12,898 of JAANDG010000838.1, read as the reverse complement.
TGTATGTGACTGTTGTTGCATGTGCTGCTGTGAATGTCGTTGTTGCAACAACTGCTGTTGGAGTTTTTGCTGTTGTTGATGTTGTTGCATCTTCTCCTGGAGTTGTTGCTGATGAAAGGCGTTTTGCTGCGCCTGATGCATCTGCTGCTGCAAATGCTGTCTCACGTTTTGTGTGGATTCTACCGTCTGCTGGGCAAACTTCAGCTTCTGAAGCTGCTCCTCTGCCCTCATTTGCTCCACAAGCTGAAATTAAAATCAATTAGAAAAAAAACAGACCGGCACGGAAATTCGCCGCAGGGAAAAAATAACTGAAATAGATAGCTGTGAACTGCAAACGAACGCTTAAAATGATTAAAATGTAACCAGATCTACAGAAAAACACAAAGCACGACACAACACTGAAAAGCTCGCATAATGCCGACCCTTTGTTTTGATTCTCGCTCTATGCGGACTGTATTGTGCTTTGATGTTGCCTGCCTCTCCTCTACCTCTCTGATCGGAATATTCTTCGCAGCGTCCTGTTGCATTTCCTGCACCCTCTTCTGAATAGTCGTCAGCTCATTTTGTTGGTTAGTAGCCAACGCATGTTGCTGTGCTTGCTGAGTAGTGAATTGCTGCTGCTGAATTTGCTGCTGGGGCTGTTGTTGACTCTGCAGCTGTTGAATCTGCTTCCATTGTTGCGCATCCAGCTGTACCAAGTGTTGCTGATGAATCCCCATTTCCGACTTTTCCGTCTGATGCTGCGGATACTGAGGTTGTTGCAACGTCGGCACTGACTGTACGTGGTTTTGTGTCATAGTTTGCTGTGAAGCCTGGTGTGACTGAAGTTGCTGCACCAAAGGCGACTTTCCGTGAACTTTCTGTTGTTGCATCAATTGCATTTTAAGCTGCTGGTGTAAAGACTGTTGTGGTTGAAGCACCGGTGACTGATCGACCATCTGAAAGACGAGCATGCAATATTTGAAATCAAAAACATTCTTGCGACAAGTGTTAGCAAACAAAATAACAATCCGTTCAGCAATTTACTATAGTGCACTGCACCATGCATGGTAATCGTTCAACACTACTGCAACGTAAAATAATAGGGCACGTACCATGCAAACATAAACTAAGCAAACTGGAGTGGCCATAAATTTGCGTACTATTAGCATTCCTCCGCATAAGTCTAATTGTTGGAAGTAAGCAGTACCTTGTTTGTTTCCTCTCTAGTGGGTGATGCGGCCAGTTGTGGTACCGGATCGGTAGAAGACGGAGGTGATTTCAGGAAGGCTACCATCCTCTTAACAGGAGAATCCATATCGGCGTCCTGAGACGCCCGAGCGGATAGCGCCTCTCCGTTGAGGGATACTGCCGATGGTCTCTTCAAAGAAGGAGACCGTAGCGGCTGTTGAACATTAGGAGAAGTAGCAGGAGCTTGTAGAGCATGTGGACTGGCCACTGGAGGATCACCCTTTGGTTTCTCTGGGGTATGTTTGGGCATAGTTTGCGCACTCTGTGTACCACCCGTAGAATTACTAGACGACAAGTGTTGCTTCTGATTTTCCGTCGGAGTCAACGATGTAGTTGCTGTGTCCACTTCCATTTTTTCTTCGTCATCCAATGTAGTGCGAACTGGCTCCGTTACAACGGCAGGTCCCACAAATTTCACAGGGGATTTGATCAGGTGGTGCGGTGGAGATTTCTAAAAAGATCAGTAAAGCAAGAGTAAATTTTAGTCGTTTCTAAGCCCAGCCATCAGACACACATCATCATGTTGATGACGAGTAGCAACACTACATAAAAAATATTCTGAACTAAAATTAGATATGTAAATTCACCATTCCATCGACGCTTTCTCGTGAACTTCTCGCGGCACTGATCGATGTCCGACGAATAGCGCTCTGAAACCAACAATTTGTTCATCAAGTACACTTCCAAGATATAAGAACAGCACGATCTCCCAGAACCAACATACCTGAAGTGCTGCTTCTTTGCGTATTTTTTCCAATCGTTCGGTCTTCTGTGTGGTGGAACTCTTGCTGTTTGAAACATAACCAACGGGGGCCGGGGCCGGTTCAGCAGAAGCTTTGCAGATTGGAGCTGGTTTAAAAGGCGCACTATTCGTCAGTTTCTCCGCACGGAGTTCAGCCAGTCTGGCCTCCTGCAAGGAAATTTAACAATTTCTCAATTTTGTAGGTGCATGTGGATGCGAACTTTGAGATATCTAGAGTCAACTCAAGAAACAATTATACAAGAAATAGTCGATAGACTGCTTATTACGCAATGTCTACCTTCTCCTCGATAGCCTTTTTCCTTTGGATTTCTTTCTCTTCCGCCTTCTTTTTCTTCTCCTCCTGTTGTGAATCAAGCCTTCGTTTCTTCAGGGAATGCGGAATCTCACAAATATCGATCAGCTTAGCGCCTCCTTCCCTGAAAAAAGCGATCGTAAGAAGAAATTGCATAGGTATATCTACGAAGCCACAATTAAATACGCAAATAAGCACAGTTCGAAATTTGTGATCAATATAATGCGTCTTCAATCTGAATTCTACCTTTTTGGGGTGGGCCGTTGGAACTTCTTCGGTTCATTGGTAAAACCAGCGGACAACTTGCACGTGTTGACTTTTGGTATTCCTCGCATTGGTACTAAATGGACAAATTCAATGATGGACATGTGAGCATAAGATAGCATGATGAATGCGAACGCGTCATGAATGATAAAAAGTCTTCGGAGTGGAATGATACTCTTAGACACTATTCTTAGACACCGTTGTCTACAATAAAAAAAATGTATCTCAAAAACCCACAATCGTTGTTTGGTTTCCTAGCTGTGGAGCGCACTTTGATGGGAAGACTCGTCACAATCCCACTCTTTTGACTGTTTGACTTTGCAGCTTCGGCAGCTAGAACAACAGGAGGTTCCATGTCACAACAATTTGTTGGAATGAATTTTCAACGGTAGTTTTGGGTCAGCCCAAAGGACTACGTTAGGACCCTAATTACACCATTTAACTGTCATGTAAATGCCACCGGATAATTACGCTAAATGGGGAAATGAGATTGATCCAGTAATTTCCATTAAAAATAAATACAATGATGACAGTGAATATCTCAACACTGACCGGAAATTGAAAACTAACCATAATTGCTCGTAAATGTTCTTTAAATTGCAAAAACGGACATTAAAGGATACAAGCGAAATCACTACAGTGGTCCAATTTCCTTTCTAGTTCGTAGGCTACAGTATCCGTGTACAAAAATAGTATTCATACAAAATGACTGACCTTTTAGGACTTCCTGAGCCAGCAGGGAAGACTTTGGTTTTCGTTTCAAAGCAAAATGTTTTTCGGTTTCCTGATCGCCCACTCCGAAACGGGCCTAGAAAATGCATCGGTATTATTCCATCGTTCGTAAACAACTGAGCAACGTCAGAGAAAATTAAGACCCAATTCTTATGTCGTTAAAAATCAAACCTTGATGACGCTGTGTGCAGCAGTTGTGTAACTGGGCGCGAGTAGCTGGAAATCACCCTCTTGTTCCTGTTTGTGCACTAAATAAGTGTCATATAGAACAGTAAGTATGAGCGAATCCTTAAACGAACACAACAAGCATTATAACTAATATAACTTACAACTGTCCCGCAGTTCGGCCAATGTTTTGAACAAATAACTATCTGGATTGCTAGTGCGTGGAAGGATCTTGCCAGTAGTAGGGTATTCTCTGTAAAAGACAAGCATGAACACTCAGTGCAGGGAAATATACCACCGAGAAGCACTAGGTCACATGATCATAATGAACTTAATTACCTCTTTCCAAATTTCTAGCATACGTACTGAAGCTACAATGAAACTAACCTGTACATATCTGCAATGGTCTCCACCCAATCGTCGGGATCTAGACGAGCCATTCCTATTAGTGAGATCAGTTGTGGGCGAAGCTGAATAAAAAAAGGGTTGACTCGAACAAATTATTTTTTGCGTAATAAAAAGGAGAAGCACTAATACTAAAAGGAACATTTTAACACAAAACATAGGTAAATACCAAGTGGACATTAGATCTCAAAAAACTCACGGCGTTTATGGCGCGCTGTGGCAAGTGAGGGATCGCGAGTATGAGTTTCAACTTCACATTTGGCTCCAACGACTGAAAATAAAAACAGTTGAATTAAAAATGAGGTGTCGTCAATCAAAATATGTATATCGGGCTGTAACATGTACCGGTAAGGAACATAGCTGCAACCCTGCAACTATTGTAAGAGATGCCTGCAATTCATCGAATATAGAACAAATAAAAAGGTATCTGGTAAGAGTTTATGTTTACCTAATATTAGGGCACTTCCTTACAAATGCTCACCTGAAAGCAAGTTTCCAGCTCCTCTAACATCTCTTTTGACATAAAGGCTGCTGCAGTTCGCCCAGTCCATTGTTCCTGATGATCTCCCAACTTCTTCTCGAGCCATTTTACCTATAAATATCAAATAAGATGTGTAATAGGAAACAAAGCTGGACGGCGCCACAATGCGCAATTATAACGAAGTATCTACACATGATATATATTTCCTTCGCTATCGTTAGCATAACGCACAAAGGATTTTCAAAAAATATAAAGAGGTGGAAAATCTGTAAAACATACAAGATCTAGATGTTTGAGTTGCGAACCGCAAGCAGCTGCAGCCGGTATATGTGGGGTAAACGAATCATCCATCCAACGAATACAGCGGGAATACTGAAATAAATTATACTAAAAATAATGTGTTATTTAAAACTACTATTTAAGAAGATAATTAAATTAACGTAATATAGGTAGCAAAATTCACAAAAAAAGCACCGAGAAAGTCATAAACGCAAACAAAGATTGTCGATCTAAAAACATCACAACACACAATCACATGTAAAACGGAAAATGTCGATAAACTAATTATTAGGCACAGATAATAATAAATATTGTTATTTGTTGCATCAAGAAAGTGAGCGAGCACACAGGGAATAAACTAAGCAAATGAACAGTCATACAATTAAAATTCAAGAGCACGCTAGATTTATTTTTGAATAAAAAAATATGATTGGACAAAACAAAGAAAATTAATTACGTACAGTTTATGAAAATGAAGGCACAAACTAACAGAAAACTCATAAGAGCGACAGTTGGCCAAGGAAAATAGGAAACAAAATCATGAAACATAAACAGTTGAGGTTAACGAGTGCGGAAATGTATAGAACTTATAAAGTCCCTAAATCATTTTTGATTTTGTAATTGAGGTGCTAATGTCAAGTATGTAGCAGTCAAAGGTTGCGCAACTCGTTTAAGAAAATTCAAATTATTAAGCAAGCAAGTAGGACATAATCAGCAATTTGAGTTAATGCGTAGTTAATTGAATATACTCAGAATCACGAACCCCGTGCACTTTCGTTCACATTTCAACATCTAAACAACTTCGCAATAACTATTGGAATGATTTCTAGAAAGGATTAGGTGCATCTAGTTTCGAAAACGAGAATATCTTTTAGCTTATAATTAAAAGAAATCAAAAGATGCGAAAGAACTTGAAACGCCGGACTTCTTGCGCAGAGAGGCAGAGTTTTTGGCTCGATATCAAGTCAGAGCAGCAGACGAGCAGACTTGGCACGAGACCAACAATACGGTACAGTGGAAAATAGCAAGAAACAATGAGAGAGGGCAGAAGGAGAGTGGACCGGTTCCCGACAGGGTGGTTAGGACAACAAACAAAGTGGACGACCTTATGAAATTGTGTCTTGAAAAAACAAATGGATATAGGAGAATCCAACATTGGAGAGTTGAACCTTGGCAGTAGAAAAGCAAGCGCACCGCATAGATAGTTAAGAAGTATATATACGACGAAAGCAAGCCCCTCTTACTGGTAGAAAAAGAACAAAATGCAATACTTTATGCAAATGTGATCGTATATTGAAGCATGTTTGAAACCATCATTACAGTATTTTTTTAATAAAAACAACTAATCAAGGTATCTGATTTACCGGTTTCTTCAATTCAGCTTTTCATAATGCTAGATATGGAGCAGTTGGCTGCTGTCCAAAAGCACATCATATCGAAAGAGAGAAAAAAAACAATAAAACGATAATGAAACTGACAAAACACGAGGAATCGTCTGTGAAAGGGCTAATACGAGATGAATACATGGAAAGCAAACAGAAAATAACGCTCAAAGCGCAAAATAATATTCTACGTGAAGCTTTACATACTTCACAAGCAGATCTTCCTCGACATCATGAACCTTTTGGGAATCGCACGTTAGGTTACATAATGGCTAAAGCAGTACTAATTTGCCTCGGAATGATTGTTTAATGAAAAGAAACATTAGTCTCCGACATTAATATGTCTAACATTTTAACATTTTATTAGCATATAACACACACTCACATATGAGAATTGAAACTGAAAACTCATAGAAAACGTACAATGGGAAGAAAAAAGCAGCATACAAAATATCATCGTAGCATTTTGAGAATGTATTTTGTTGATTAAAATAAAGATTTGTTAACAAATTTTGAACCCTAATTGTAAGACTACTGGCCTACGGTTGAACCATGTTTTTTTTTGTGCAAAAATAGGACACTGAACTCGTCATTGAGCCAATTTACAAGCGGGAGAACCTAACTAGAGCTAGAGAAACAAAGTGAGTTGGTGAATTAATCCATATACACAGTGACAAGAAGGGATGTTGTATGAAGTATACAATTCATGCGATTCCTATCACATGCTTCAACCTCTTTGTACATGCTTTCATAAAAAGGCATTACAGCTACACCTGTATGTACAACATGCTTCAATATTCATACTTATTATGGAGATGGAAATGATCGGAAATCCAAATGAACACTTTTGTTTTACATGTGAACGTGACTCAAGCACGTTTTAAATTACTGGCAGAGTTGCAAGAATGGTTCTCAAGATTGCTTGTACATAAACTGATCAATTGGTGTGTCTTCACTTTATCTTCACATGGAATATGCCACCACCGTTGGACGTCTATTGTAAGACTTTTTCGTTTTTAGCGAAGAAAGATACTTCTTTAAATAAGCTACCCTTTCTCAAGTGTAAATTCGGTGTCATGTTGCTTCGCCTCTCATCGATAGGAAGTTTGATTTCCCTGTCCGTTTTAATTTGCTCGTTAATTATGTGACGCTTGGTAATGAGTAATTATGTCTCTTTAAATCCCCAATGATAAATGTTAGCTGCTCATCAGAACCGCCCCACTTGAAATTGTAGTTTTTTTTGCAATCATCTTATGATGTGAAAATGTCTATTCTGTTGTGCGTCAATGTTAAATCCATAAGTATTCGGTAATTCCCGTTTTGATGTGTTGAAAAACGTCCCTTTGTGTGATATCATCTCAGACATCCAAAAGGCGGCCGCTGACTCACACCTCTGTTTTGTAGAAGGCCTGCCCCCCGACGGGGAAAGATCCGTGCGGGCCCAGGGGCGCGTTCACCGGCCCTGGAGGCTCTGGCTGGTTCTCCCCTGCGGTCCCTCAATCGATCCCCTTTCCGGTCTGTTCGTCCTCTTCTCTGAACAGCTGATTTCCCACCTTTTTCATTAGCCTTTTTTTCTCCGGCCCTACTCCTCCAGACTACTCTTTCTTTTCCTCTACGCCGTTCCCTCACCCCGGCCCACACGCCTCCAATAACACATTGAGGAAGTTGCACACTGACACTATTCCAACAACCGCACAAATGGAATTTCGTGAGTTTAGTTGAAATGTAAAGCATACGAATTTAACGACTATGTGCTTAGAATTAAGTTAGTTGTGCGATACCACACCGCAGCCAGAGTGCACGTAATATAGACCGACGACCGTATAATTAGTTTATCAATGTCTGTGAGTTTAGTATGTAGTAGAGAAAACAAGCGTTTCCTTTCGCCTGATCTCGAACAGAAGTCGCTGTTATGTCAGTAGGTGTCCTTTGACGTCACTATCTTATAAGAAGGTCCGAAAGATCGTTTGATTACTCCCTCCGTTCCCCTTCTTTTGCCACTAAGAGGGCCGCGTGACGATGCCAATTGCTTATTGAATAAAGTTGTCGAAGGAGGAGCTTCCCGCTCATGGTCAGAAACTCTCACATAATTCACACGGTAAAGACGCAGCATGTATCCCCAATTTCATAATTTACAAATGCGGAAACTTTAGATATTTGTCGAGTTCTGAGCAAAATGTTGAGTATGTTTTATAATCAACGAAAGCGTAATATGAACTTTTCCGTTGTAACTCTAAATAAGAGAAAAGTGATTCAGTTGTCTCTGTCGGTAAACAAATTTTTTTCTCGTTTTAGGAAATTGCATTCTCGTATTAAAGACATAAATTGCAACGATGAAATTAATAAGTGCTCAAATGAGTAATGAGTGCACTACAATTATGTCTAATCTACCGTATTGCAATTAAGAGTAAAAACTTCAATGAAATTCTTAATTGCATGTTTCTCGTGTTGCGTATTAAATTTCTAGAAATGGCAATTCTTGGAATCACAGCGGATGTGAATTACACTAATTTGGAATTTCTTTCGAAAACTGGAGTTTTGAATATTATTTTTTTGGATCACACGCAACACTAAATCTCATCTTATCTCGGATAAGCTGCATTTGTCGACTAATCAGACAATTAACTACGGCAGATGACTGTAGTTACGATCACAATTTAAATCGCAGTTGTTAAATCAAAAATTTGAAATCAAAAATTTAAAAACTGTTGTTTTGCCCTTAATTTTCTAAACCCCCTCAAGAAATTGTGAACTGAGTTTTTTTTTCGTCTGTTGCCTGAGTGTATTAGTTATTTTATTTGACAGAGCGTTTGACAGGATCATTGAAAAATGCGGAACCCCCTTGAACTAAGTGGGATTGGGCAAGTTATCTGTATTTACTGTTTACTTACATGTCTTGCGGCCACTAACGTAATCAGTGATCTTTAGCGTTTCAAAACAACTTTTACTAGTCATTTGGCTCACACAATTTTGAATGTTTACCTCAAAATCAGAGCACAGAAAACTACATGTACTAGTTGAAAACAGTTTGAATTACCTTTTAAAAAAAATTATACAGTACATTTAGCTAACCTTCTTTCGTGTCCTAATTGTGTATTAGAAGCGAAGCATTAGCGTTTTATCGGAATACGATTTTGTTTTTTCTTGACTATTATGACATACTATGATGACGTTTGAATACCCCGTATGTTCACGTGCGTTGTTTCTAGGATGGTCTGTCTTTTCTTTTTGCGTTTATAAGCTTCAATATTTGTTGGTTATAGTTATTGGTATTCGGTTCACCCAAAATGAACCACCTATACCCGAAACTAATAACTAATAAACTAAATCCAAAGAGACGACTTTCAGTCCTTCCAGTTTCAAAAAGTATGTGACATTGTCGAAGACAAATCGTAATTCAGACCTTCAAAATCGTAGAGCACTACTTCCGACTCACAGTCTCAGAAAATTCAGGGAATTGTTGTTTTTATTCACTCATTCTTTTTGTTGAAACCGAATCCCTCAGGATCTCCCATTTCGATGATTCTTTTCCCTAGAACCGGCTGCCATATTTCCTGTATAAAAAACAATGCCGCGCACTACTATACAAAAGGCTGCTATATCCTACCTACGTTATTAGTGAACCGTTGAATTTAATTAGGACTTGCGTCTTATTGTGAGTTGGACGCAAAACCTTCACGGGTTCCATGCGAGCAAGAGTAACAAAAAGTAGTGCAATTCAGATTCATTGTACAAAAACGTCACTAGAGAACTGCGTCTTCATTCTTTACTCATAGGAAAAATTTCAGACTTTGGAAGACTATTTAGAATTTGAGGTAATTGGTGACTTTTCAAGAATCAATTTCAACAGTATGCCAGCTAGGCACGGGTTTTTCCGGCGAATTACTTTTTGCTTATTGCGTAAAATTGAGGTGTCCTTCATTTATGACCTAATATTCTAGCTATTTGCTTCTCTGATTAGCAATTCCTCATCCGAAGGAAAATGGCCTCGCGGATGAATGTTTTCGTCTTCACACTTGCTCATTGAGCCAACTGGACTCATGACTACATAATGAGCACTTTTGTCTCAAACCGCTCCTGTTCTGTAGTAAAACTCTCTTTATATTTTAAGGATGTTACTAGGTCTCATTCATTTTTTTTGCACGAATTACTTCAAACTTGTTTCATAGAATTTTACATCGCTGAGAATACACATGATACTTTATGGTTTGACAGTAGAGCACGTAAAATGAATTCACGAGAGTACGAGACCAGAGAGGTAGAATAAAATATGAAATGCATAGTTCTTGTGACCGTATATACAATTTTCTGTGTTACATCCTGTAATGTGCGTAACCACTACCGCATATCATTTTCTTAACTATTCTAAATAACTAAAAAATTTCAAACTTCGCACATGCACTCCAATATCCCATTTGAAGCCGTTTTTCCCCTCCCGAATAATAATTTCTGAAAGGCAGTTGGGGCCCTTTTAGTATGAAAAAGGCCATTGAAATGATGATTTGTGTTCATTTTGTCTTGTCCAATTTTCGTTGCTTTTGGTCAATAGATGGGTGTTTTCATGCATCGGTGAAGCTCTTTATTCTCCCATCAAAATTTTAACGATGGAACGCGTATTCATAGTCCGCACAGATGCTCGGAAATAGAGCCCCAAACGCTCTTATGCAGTTTTTAGTTTTCAAGGAACCACATGCTCATATGCCTCATGAGTTTCAGCGGAATAGAAAAGAACATACTGACGAACTAGTTGATCATGTTATGCATTCGTAATGTACAGTAAAAAGAGATGTGCACATTTCTGAAAATTGATGACCATATTTCAACGACGCTTAGAATACAAGTCTCTTTCTGAACACTATCAAGATCAAACGAATTATCCAAGTGTGCTTCCTAAAGGGCTCTACGCACCTCGTCTATATAGTCCAAACTTCCCTTTCTTCTCACAATGGCTCGCTCAATTCCATTGTCACCTTTGTGCACCCAGAGGATTGCCCGCGCAAAATGCCCATTCAAAAAAGACCCAATCATATTCCCTTTAACGCCAGAAAAGTGGACGCGGCGACATTATTGCGTTACGTTAGAAAATTTATCATCCAGTAGATTTTACCAATTATTGAATTAGGTAGGATATCAATGCTAATATACGAGAAGCTGCGGCTGGACCCTTTACTTGCCTTGTGAAAATTCTAGCTCTTCAAGTCTAAAACGTATGCTGCAGAATTCCTACAACTGTGCAATGTGCATTATTCGAAGTATATTAGGTCAGATTGGTTCGTATTGTGTGTTCATGATGAATATTGCCAAAATCATCGGTGTGTTGAGTAGATAAGCTTCAAGCTGTTAATGTCAACTTTTGCCCTATATTTATGTAGTCCACTGACGTGGTCAGAGGCCAATTCGTGATCATTGACACCTTGAAAAAAGTGCATGGCCACCTATGGGCTATGTTAAATGAACTTTGAAGAAACGTGAAGTATGCTAGTCCGTGCTGTAATATGAGAAAATCTTAACGGTTCGATAAAAGTCCTTAATATTGGGTTGGAATAACACTGATGAACGCCGTCCTTTTCCCTACGACTTTTCTCGTCCTTTCTGCGAACTTTCCAACTGCATAACATAATAATTACCACTTCTGTTTTCATTGTCACCCCCGGTAAACACCCATAAAGGGGCCCAATGTTTGCTCTGCTCACTTTGTTGGGTCGAAAACAACAACATCGACTGGAAAAGAGGCAGCTGACTTTCAGTTTTACTCACACAACGTGACCCTCCATCACCCCTCATATGGTAGAGTATGTAGTAGCAGTATTATTTTGACCGTTGGACTATTTTCTACACGTTTAGCTGTTCGACGTGGTTACAAAACACAATTCGTATAATGCCTTCCCACTGCATCAATATTGAATGCATTACTTCGAATTAAGTTTTCAGTAATATGTTTGCTTACCAACCTTTATGTATAAGACATTTTCTACATTACGTCCCTTACATACAAACGGTCGAGGTTCTCAACATCGTCCTCGACGTACCTTTTTCACTCGGTTTGTAGGCTTTTTATGAATCATGCAATAATACATTTTAAATTTTGCGTATTTTTTCCCATTCTATGCCACGCTTGCCGCATGTTTTGTGATATTGAATTACAATTATTGAGACGGGATTATTCGAACCAAATTTGTGGGAACAAAATTTGTTAGTGGAAACCAACCGAATTATTTCCATTCGCATGATCTTTCATTATTGAATCACATTTCTGACTACCCATGAGTTTCAATTTATGTGCGTTCTCAGCTAACAATTCAACTAAATTATTTCTTCGCGTTATTCTGGGAATGTAAAGACAACTCAATACCTTTTATTCCCTTCTCCTTCGCACTGTTTTCATGTATTATTTAGTGTACCAAATTATGTAGCAGCTGAATGTCTATTTGGGCAGATGTTTTACTAATTGTTTCCCTTTTTCTGCGTCAAATGCCGATGACTAACCATAAGTCTGAACATCTTGAAAAAAAATTGAAAATTGATTAAAATGATACAGAAGAACATGGCTTTTTCAAAGGTTCATGATTCTTAACTGCTATAATTTTGGACCAGCTGAACCAAGATTTTTCAATTTATCGTTTCGACAACCATAAATCCTTCCAGGGCTTTTCTCTAAACGAGGTTGTTTGTGTTAGTGCTTCTGTTGTATCTATGCACGTAAACTTCATTGCGCCCTTATAAAATGGGCAATTATCTGGGATCTTCTACACCGAGTTTGTAGCTCCACCTTTTAGTTTAGTTTGGGGCTCGAACTCAGGCACCATCACAGTTCATGGTAAAACAAATGTGGGTACCTAAAAAGGCAATGATGCGTAAATTGGCCGAGTAAAATTGCCTTTCCTCTCGAAATTATAATTTTCTTC
>JAANDG010000837.1:0-51497 GCA_036852015.1 Pelodera strongyloides | reverse complement strand
CATTTAGCAACATAAAACATCAAAAAATAAGAGAATAGTCCGAGGACAAAAGTATTAAGCGAAGTACGAAAGCGAATTCACCTAATATGAATTCGCTTTCGAAACGTATGTACGCTAAACCTAGTGACCAAGTGCTGCTGTAAATCTTTGGATCGAAAAATAAGAAAATCGTATGTGCCTTTGACCGGTATCAGTGTTGAAAACCCGGTTCGAAAATGTGCACACGTGGTTAGCGGTTAGATAGTATTTTTCCAGGAACTTATATGGACCTATTGAGAGGGGTTAATGTATGAGAAAAGCACAAAGCGGACTTCCGCCCCCAACCAGGGCACAGAGCAATCACATAAATCCGAGCAGGATAAACAGAACAAGTAGGTATTCTTGAAACAGATATGGTAATTGAAGCATACTAAGGACCAACAATAAAAAATAAGGTAATTTTGAATAAAGGGTATTTAAATACGTCATAATAAATAGATACACCGAGCTGTCAACTTCGATTCGGGAAAAATGGTTCAACTATAATTTCTCAATACGAATGCAACCTTTGTGTAATAAACATGTGTTACTGTGTAATATAGTACAATCCAGTAAGTATACGATAAGATTGCTAAAATTCTGCTAAGGAAAAAAGCTATTCGTATTATCTGCTTGAGTGAAATGGTTGCTTAATTTGAGAGATGTTGTAATAGTTTATTGATATATACATATGTCGAAACATACATAATCAAAGGATACCCTAAATGTTGATGACCAAAAGATCAGATCAGCCCTTCTCACTCAGAAGAAACACTCTAAACCAGACGATCATTGCAGCCATTTATCATACATTCGAAAGATCGCTTGCAAATAAACCCTTATCCTTAGCTCTCGATTTGCTCAAGATCAGGCTGTGAAGCAGGCAATTTCTCAACAAAAAAGAAGAAGGTGTGAAACTACATACTATCGATGGTCCTTTAGTTTAAAACAAAAGAAAATTGTTAATATAAGTACAATAATTAGAATAACGGACGATATTCTGAGTTCGTTTCCAAAGAAAAACCAAATTGTATAAAATGCTGTGTTTCACGCGGCAATGAGTAAATAAAGATGTGGGGCGAGAGATATGTGTGGAATTCCAGTGAGATTTTGAGAAACACATGCGTTGAATGTGAGAACGCAGATACTAATTATACAGGAGAAGGGGAGTGATTACCTGAATGTAGCATGATCGGAGATACAAAAAAATCAACTGGGGCAATGGATTTGTACATGGAACCATAGTACAGTCGAGACCAGGTTGAACACAAATAGCAAACGTTATGACAGTGGTGCTGCGACAATAGTTTGACTTCGATTTGCCTTCTATGGCAGATAATCCGCGATGCAAAAAGTGACTGGAACACAGTCAGTGGCGGCGAACTAATTCCTATGGATACTAACAAGAAATGTTGCGTGTATTTTCTCATTGTGCAGGAATGAATTTGTGGCAAGCGGACCCTTTGGTTGAAATTCAACACCGTTCAATGGTGACCAGGGAGAAGAAACGCAAAAATAATTGCGAGCAAAGAAGGGTGGAAATCTCAGCGTCTGGCATCGTTGTCCGGATAGCCAAGTGAGCGGAAAATGACCTGATGAAGACCGACTGTTTTAAGGAGAACCGCCCTGTTGGTCTGCTCATTGGTGTGGAAGACTACTTTTGTGCTCCACTCCTCATTGCTCCTCCCACCTTCATTTTCACTCTATATTGACAACCCACAAAATTATATGTAATTGTACCTTTTTATTTGGCATAATCACAATGATAAGTAAACCCAACATTCTAAGCTAGCCTTATCATTTGAGGCTACACAGAGCAGTTATTCAATCATGACGATGGCCGTCCATGGTAGAGTCAACGGTTTATTCATTTGTTTCTGATCTGTTTACATAGTATGAACCGAGTTCCTGATATATCATGCGAATTCTCTCAGGCGGCTATTCTTTCACCGACATCCTTTCATCAGTAGGACATGGCCTCTGACGAACACAGACGAGGAACTCTATTTCTGCAGACATTTTCATTCATGTTGTCTGATATGTGGACAACTTTGCAAAATAGTGTACTTGGCTTAAGAATATAACATTTTCACGTAAAGAGCATTCTTACCATTTAGTCAAACGTCATCAGATTCTTTTGTGATTTATAGAAGTTCGCTCGTTAGGGCTAATTCAATAATAACAATGGTCATCCATAGTAAAGAACTTCACGGTTCACAACTTCACGGTTCTTTAATAAAGGGTTCTTCATTTAAATAATGTAGGGAGGCTTGCGACACGTTTGCAAAATGCAGGTCGCCTATTTACAACGAGCTTCAGATGTTAAATGCCAACCGCGATTACTTCCATACAAAACATCAGAATAGCATGGTAGACGAATACAATGGCGAAGAAAGAGAAAAACACACACAGGCTAAAAACACGGGCTAGCATGGAAACGAACGGGAGAAAAGAAGTCTGAAAACTTGACTGAGACGAAAACATGAACAACTGCTTTGACTATAACATAGCCAAGTTCAGTTTAAGACCACTGCACACAACGAATTAGCGGACTTGACATAGGATCTGTGAATTTTCCCACTGGTTTCGTCTTATTTTCATTTCAATGAATCACACTGTTTGCCGGCCGCGAGTAAATTTGTTAATTTTCCCTGAAACGCAAACAAAAAGGCGAGAATGAAAAAATTGAACACTTGTGCAACATTGTTGACAATTTTGCGGCAAGATCAAGTGTTGGAAAACTAGAGTTTTGAGGCAAAACAGAAACGTCTGGCGATATTCACTCAATTCACTCAAGTTCCGGCAGAGAAACATTCCGCTGTGGATGGGAAAGAACGCCAATTACAAGATAACTTATGGACCCAGGTTACAATCTGGTGTACAATCTAGTGTAGTGCTTTCATTGAACTTTACGCACGTGTTAAAATAATTGATACCTTACAGAACAACATTTTCCAGGTTATTTTTTAGCACATATGCTTCGTCTGTCCACCTGGACGCGCTCAGAAAAATAGTCTCAACGGTAAGTTGTGATTTGTTCATCAGGCGTCTGTGAAACACTGCAAGCGATCTTAAGCAAAAGTCCGTCTGTGTTTGCTCAATAGATCCCGCAATCGTTTCGCAGTAACCCATCCGGATAACGTTACCAGAAATAACGAAACTTATAAGTGCTTGTTTGTTTAACAATATAGAGTGTCGCAAAAAAAGAGCACACACTTGACCTCGGGAAGTAATATAGAATATCAGATCAACTTTGCACTCAAAAGATCCGTTACTTACTTGACAGCAACGAATTCGTAACCAACACAATTTTTTGAATCTCATAGTGGAAAACCTGGTATAAGGTACCTGATTGATGTTGAAAGAAATGTTGACACTTCGAGTATAGTTTCTTTTCGAAGTACAGGCGCCGCCACTTTTTCCTTGTGTTCTGTGAGGGTGTTAATCATTTAAAGTACTCGAAACGTTCAGGCAAAAGCGTTTGAGGAGGTTTTCACTCGAACTGCGAAGGCGTTACATGAACACGGTGCTCTTGTGTTTAACACGCAAATATTTGACGAAAAATATATGTCTTGCTCTGGAGTACGTGTTAAGAGGATTGGTTGCCCAACATAGAGTATTGGGGCAAGTTTCACTCGTCCAAGTTAGGGAGGAAATCCACTGAAATCCTCTGGTACATAAAACTGCATGGATCGTTATCACTTAGTGTTAGTACGTATATAGATTGTACATTGGAACGAGCTGTCTCTCTGCTGTACTTGTTTCCCCGGAGCAGGTTCAGAAACACCTGCGAAACATTTGGATGTTTTGTAAAGTTCCGTTAGTTGCGAGCGTGCACATTGTCCGCGCTTGTTTAGTCACCATGATTCACAAGTTGCATAAAAGGAGACGTACGCGCACCACAATTCATCAGGATGAACATTAGCTGAACCGAACGGCGGCCTTATTCCTAAGCACGTCTTCCTGTTCTATCATATTGTCCACAGACTGTTCTCTCTATGACCAAAATTGGTTTATGGGTGGCTAGATGTAGGCTGGACTTCAGCAATTTAGTAACTAATTTGGGAAATTGAGGAAGAAAGTAACCACTGCAAGCGTTGTAATGGCATCGTACCATGTGACACTGATGGAGTTGTCGTTTAAGAACAGGGTGCAGAGGACTTTAGGACACAAGTTTCTGAAGATCTGCTGTTTATATTTAGCTTAATTGACGAGTTTCTCCATCAATGTGTACATCATACACATTGATGGAGAAAACACAATAGTAAGAATAACTCTGCAATGTCCAGGCTTCATCATAGAGGAGTGCATTAGGCTGGTATGAAGTACTATGTTTACTTTAGCTGCAATATTCAGTTTTCGCAAATTTGGTGTTCGATTTACCACCCAACTACGGTACCCTCGGACCGTGAACATAACTGTAAGTTGTTTCTTCAAACTATACAACTCTGTTTGTGTGAATACATATTCGTGAGTTGTAATAATGCACATAAGGCAATCATTAATCGTTTTTGTGGTGAATCATATTTCGCGCCAGACCCCCGAAATGTGTAAGCAAAGCCACAATTAACGAAGAGGAATAGAACATGTTCAGGTCTGCCCCAGAAGAGTTGTTCGTCTTCCATTACACTCTTCAAAGATAACTTTATTAACTTACACGCTCCCCCCCCCCATTACAGCATCCGGAGTGGAGTTTGTCTTGCCAGTAAGTATAGTTGAAGCTCTTACTGGCCTCGCAAATTTCACTCCGAGTTTCATGATCATGATTTTACCCTCCCAGCAGAATCAGAGGACAGTCTGAATTTTAGACGAGCGGTTAACACGTTACTTGGTGCTAATGCCTGTCTAAAATTCCGATTGACTACAGTTAGTCATCGACAGTATGACCTGCTTGCATTCACTTGTGAGACCCTTATTTTGTGACTTACTAGATAGAAGGTTTAACTCAGTACCAATATAATAATTTATTTTCCAACACTATCGATTGACAATATCTATTTTTTGTTTGTCATAATAATCCTCCAGCACGTGAAGAGAAGAAGGGCAAGTTCAATAAAACTAATTATACAAACTCCCATCAGCACGCCCAGTAGACCACCCAGGTTGGAAATGAATTTGTTGAACTGAAATTAATTATTGATTATGTGGGGTTTTGCGTAGCTGATTGTCAAGATGCTTACGAATCGTAAAGAGCGGGTGATCATTAATAATGAGTATAACCAACATCCATTGCAGGAGTTTCCTGGAAGTATTGATAGTCCATACCAGTGAATGACACCTTAAAGATATAAGATGTAAAATATAAATATTCAGCATGAATGCAGTAATAAAAGATTACTCACTAAATTGTAAATTTCTGGCAAACAATAAGTAGAATACGATCGAAACTCTATATTTGGTGAGTATATGATGCCTACTTGAATAAGAACCGTATCGCTAGCCTCTCTCGTACAGTTGGCTTTCAGATCATTGTCTGCAATCATTTGGCACTCAAAAAATGATTACTTTTCTTCAAGTTAACATATTTTTGGACGTTAAATCAATGATGAAATATAACTGCGCCTTGAAACAGTACCGTCTGAATGACTTGCATGTGGGAAGCATTATACCTCAGAGGCGTATTTTCCCCTGGACCAGCGGACAAAGTACTGTCTGTTGTTGCATGGAAGTGGACACACGCAATCTGCCCAAGTAGAGGGATCTCCTTTATTCACTGCTACTTCATCCACACAGTTTCCTGGAAAGCGATATTAAAATACGAATCCGAATTTTTGCAAATTCGAAAGGAGAAGACACTGTTCCATAACTTACTTGTGGTGAGATCACAAATGGGGACGTGTGCTGGTTTCGGATACCTCGGATCCATACATCCACATTCTTTGTACACAGCATTTTGATAACAAGACCGAAGGCAGCCCTGGATGAAGCGGGTGAATGAGCCATCATGGCAGTGAAAATCAAACTGCCACAAACAAGAATGAGAAGGCCGAGTAGCCTCTCGAATAATGTGCAATGTATGTATAAGTATAAAGGGAAACAGTATATGAATTTGATGTCCAGCAAAGATGAAACAACTAATCCAATAACATGGGTCAACTCCCGGATTTGTCGAAAATGAAAATATTGCATACATCGGTTGCATAGTCCCCACTGTAGTAATATGCTTCCACCTCATCTGGGTTGTTCACACAACGTCCGTATTTTCCCCCAAGTCGACTATACTCGGTCTAGAATAAAGACTGCAAAGTTCCATTTCTGGATGGTCGCAATGGCATGTCTTGATCCAGAAATATCATTTGTTTTATTAATCTTCTATTTTTTTCCCAAATCCTCTGTAAAACTGCTATAAACATACTAGCTTTGGATAGAGTTCGGTCTGTCCCTGTGGTTCTGCATTGTATCTCACAGATTCTGAGAAAATATCCTCCTCTTCGGGATGCACAAAGACCTGTAAAAAGTTTAATTAAGCACAATTGAGATATCATATAGTCAAAGAACTGTATGCAAGTATTCAACGAAAAGAACTTTGTTAGCAGACTGTATTGGAAAATTGACCAATGACCAAGCCCGAAGACGTCGGGCAATTTACTATCTGGACCTCGTCGCCTACTGCTCAGGAAATTCCGGAACATGTCATAAGCAAACATTGAATCTGTGTTTTCGCCCTTGAATAAATTGACGCCTAAAGGATTTTTTTAATGTTTACCAAAATGGCTTCTGTGTCGACCCACGGGAAGTATTCATCTTGTTGGATACGCATTTTCGCGTAGAATCCTAAAATAAAACAATAGGCTCAGGCCCATTTTCAATTACCCCTTTGTTATTTCTTCATATGTTTCTCCACCACGAATAACTTCGAACACAATTTTTCCTTATTTTTTTCAAATAACATTCAATTTACCAAACCCGTCAGGTAACCCGAAAAATTATCGCGTTTGTCACGCCCAGGTGTAACTTGTACACGCTGTTTGGCCAACATGGTATTAGTGTCAGTTTGCTATCAGCCAGCCCCGGGATACGGTATAGCAGTGGGTAATGGTACAGGCACTATCAAAACCTTTATTGATTCGGAATAATTAGGTCACAAATTTGGATATTTCGTTTTCGATTACGTTCGTGAGGGGAAATAAGATGGAAAAATAAAACATAGGGTTATATTGAAATGGGCCTGACCCTTTAAAAGTTAAAAGCGATGTTCTTCCCACTACCAATTTTATGGTCTTTAGTCTTTGACTATTCGTTGGTAAGAGTAGTATTTCGACACTGCCATATTGACCGACATTCGGTGTAGTACTCTGGTCTTCACCCGCGCAGAGCGCCGCGTAGCATCCCGCCTTGTGCGCTTTTGCAGAGGCGCACAAGGCGGGAGAGTGAGCGGCGCTCTGCGCGGGTATGTCTGCAGCGCACTATGCGGGAAGGTCGGCGGCGCTCTACGCGGGTTAGTGCGCGGCGCTCTATGCGGGTAAGTTCGCGGCGCTCTACGCGGTTACACTAGCCATTAGGCTCCTCCCATTGCCCCGCCCACTTCACAATGTGAAAAAATATCATACAAAAGCGATAAAATAATTTTATTAAATCAACATTGATAGAATAAAATAAAACGAAAGCATAACATCTTAAACCATTAAAAATAATTCGAAATAGACTGCGAATTAATCAAACTTGAGGAACTTACTTTCATAATATTTATGAAATAGACTGCTAGCAAAAGTTTCATCAATATAAGGCTCCACACAATACTATACAACATAAGTATTCATATCAACTTCTAAACGTTACTAGAGGAATTAAGCAACAGCAGTTAAGTAAACTTGGGGACTGCGGTTACATCTACAACAAAATAAGGCAAGCCGCAAATAAACTGAGTAATAAGTAACTATAATAGATACTCAGCTACTGTGGGACTATTTTGCATAGAATGGCGATAAGTAAAAAAAAAGTGGACCAAGTTAGTAGGATGCATGAGTTTGTCAGCATATAAAAGAGAAATACTGCTTAAGAATAATAATGACGGCGAATGGGGGAATGGCTAAACAAGCTCCCTATTAACCAGCACTTATAAACGTTTTCTCTAGTGTCTAGGAAGACATTAGCCGTTACGTAAAGCATCCCAACACCTAAAAGGAAAGAACTGGCCAGTATTTATCAAGGAACACTTGAGAACCCCAAAGACGACCGCGACCGCGCGACTTCTTCTTGAGGCACCAAACCCTGCAGAACTTGAAGCTGTGGCGCTTTGTTGAAGGAAGAGATGGGATCTGCAATTTGCAATATTTAGATGCATGAGTACGCGGGCAAAAACTACGTTCAATAAGGGTCTAACAGCACATCTAATAAAACACTCCGGTACCCGTCCTAGATGTTTTTGAGGAAAATTAACTTGTTTTCAGCAGATGGGCAGCATTTAACGCTTACTGTATACTAATGAAACAATAATAAAATAAACATACCTATGCTTTCCTCGTTCGTACTAAATTGCTCCGAAATTCCAGACCCTTCACCTTTGTAAATTTTTAACCATCAAAAGGCGAGGAATTCTGGACGTTTGGCGATTGATGTTGCGCACTGAAACATATAAGCTATCATATAAACAACAAAACAGCTATTGTCTTTGTATGCATAGTCATTTGCGCGTAATGCATGTATGTAGAGAGAGTTGTGCAACGTAAGGATCACAAGCAGCCTATGCTTCCGGTATAAAATATTTCAAGATACAATAAATAGAAAAAGATACTTACAATTAGCACTTCTCATTGATGTCGTAGGTGAAGCCGTAGCGCAAGGCTCATTCCTTCAGCCTTACGGGATACAGACAAATGATTTTTCATCCTGCACATCCTGCACCGCTGCAGAGATCCTGCACAATAAACACAAAAACAGTTCATCAAAAAACGTCAATGGAACTTCAAGTGAATAAAACCTTACAATGCACTAAATTCTATCATATGTACTCGTCGGGATGACAACGGAAGATGGAAAAATAAAGAAATATACACAACAAACTAAACAAACGGAAAATAATACGAAAAACGAACGAAGAAAATAAAAAAAAATTGAGAAAAAAGTGCACTTTAGCGGCGAAACTCCATTATTTGTGGCAACTATTTGTTGCAACTACGGTACTGCAGCTGAAAATAAATTCTTGAGAGAAGAATTTTCGTGAGTGCGCGGCGCTCTATGCGAGAATGTACGCGGGAAAGTATGCGCTCGCAGCTGGGCGATCAAAATGTCAAAATGGTGATTTCGGAGACACTGCTCCGGAAGCCCACCGTGCGGCGCTCTATGCGGGAAAGTATGCGCGCACACCGTGATCATGCGGGAAAGTATGCGCGCACAACGTGACCATGCGGGAAAGTATGCGCGCATACCCAGAACGTGCGGGAAAGTCTGCGGCGCTCTGCGCGCCACAGAACGTAGTAGTTTTGCGACTTACCACCGTAAACTCCAGGCATCCTTTTCAAATATTTTCGTCTTGTATTATTTCTATGGTTAAATGTGAAGCAATTGCCCAGAGAAACATCATTCCATTTGATAAGGTCTTTCCTGGAAGAAAAATAGTTTTTTTTTTAAGTGTTTATTGATCACCCCAAATGAAAGCATAGTAATCACTCATCACTCACTCAATGTCAAGCGTCTTCTCCTCGTATGTGGCCCAGTCGAATAAATCCTCATAGTTCCAACTCATTTCGGTTCGCTCCTCGTCGGATTTTAGTCCAAGGATAAAGGGCACCATATCTTTGATCATTGATGGATTGCCAAGGAGTTGTTGCAACATCTGGAAAATATGTTTCACAAACATCGCTTTCAAGACTCAACGGGATATGTGGTCTGAGTACGCACCAGATAACTTCTGCATGATTGTTCCTAAGCCGTAAATGACACCATCTTAAACTTGAAGTACCGTTATGTATTTATACCGAAATTTATAAACTAAACAGTCTAATTAGAAAGGTTACTCGAAACATCTCACGTCCAACATTTCATCATCGACACCGCCAAATATTTTGATGAGCACATCGTATATGAGCATTTCTGAAATTGAAATTTTAGGCTTTTAAATAGTTTCTAATTTGGAAAGTTCGCCGTTCTTTGAAAGACTGTTATTCATTTTGAAAGTTTAAGCAGGAAGATCACCTATTTCGCAGAATTGCCCAGTAAAATCTGGCCCACAAGAACACGTGTATGCATTTAGTCCGTCGATACATTGCGCCTGAATTTTCAACTGCCAATGCTAATACATAGTAGTAAGTGGACATAGTAGTAAGTGGAATACCTATCTAAGATCCATAACAACTTTGTACGAGTGAGTAGTAACAGATACAACTAGATCTTATAATTAGATCCAAGAATCTTATTGCACTGTTTGGAATTCAAATGCGTTCAATGAATGCACTGTAGTTCTTTACTAAAGCTTTACCTCAGGATCGGATAGATTGCATGTGCTGTGCAGTTGTCCATCAATATGCCTGTATTCACAATCATCCGGATCTAAATTAGTTCTCAGTAAGGTTTGGCCGGGTGAGGATAAGCAAGTCAGGTATTATCAAATTTAGCAACTAGTAAACAATTACTGTGCTCGCAATATTGCCCTTGAGTGCCAGATACACATGCACACTCGAACCATGGCTCAGCTGGAGGAACTATCTGGAAATTTAGGTTGTGAACGCTTTTGAAAATTATTAAGCAGACATATGAATACTAAGAATATATGTAAAAAAAAAATTAACCGACCTGAGAACAAGTGCCTCCATACATGCAAGGGGAGGATCCGCATTCGTCTATATCTGAAGAAGTGAAACTGTTTGTTATTACTCTTCCTGTTATGGTATATTGGTTTCGCATTTTCCGGTTATTCTATTTTTCAATCGAAAGCATGAGAACGTACCGACTGAACATGATGTTCCGTTCCATCCAGGATCACAGCTACACTTGAATGTAGAACGAAGAGCGCGGTTTACTGGAGTGCATTGTCCATGGACACAGGGATTCGAGACGCAATAGTCTGGCACTTCAAATGAATCTTTGTCACATACATACAGGTGAATTGGTTTACCTCCAACGCCCAGCCTTAGACGAGTATACTTGTTTAAATTAAGCGCCCTTTATCATAATAAGTTATAATTAGACTATTCGAAGAGTAGCTCGTTGGAGAAAATTAGTGACCGTACAACATAGAGGTAGTACTGGACCTTTATTTTTATAATGACAATAATTTATAAAAATGTACATTCGCAATTGTTTCCCGTATAAAAGGAGAGGCATTCGCACTCATATCCGTTATCCAATTCAATGCATTTTCCACCATACAAACAAGGGGAAGAACCACAGTAGATCAGTTCTGGAAGGCAAAAATCTATACTCACGCATTTTCTTTGAAAAGCAGGAAAGATCAACAGCTTATTTTCCATGAGTTATAACTAACAATAAGTATAAAAACTCTTTAGCACTATTTCTCTCACCCCTCATTAAGGTTAATAACTATTACAAACCTAGATGCATAAGATCATCTTCACATTGTTAAGCGAACATAAAAAAAGAAGAATGGTCTAATTATTCTACCATCACAATGCTGCCCCGTATAATTTGACGTTTGACACGTGCAAGAGTATGTGTTGGTTTCCATATGGTTCGTACAGTTATTTCCCTCTCCACAAGGGTTGCTTTGACAAGGAGTGACAGCTGAAATGAGGGAAGTTGTTGACAACAAATGCTATCGCTTGAAATGAGTTAATTGCTATTTCGAGTGTTTTATTTTCAATTCCCTTACTATTGTTGCAGTCTGGTCCCGTATGTCCTCTCATACATACACATTTCGCGTTCTCATTTTCTTCTATGCATTCACCATAATTGCATTCCATTGTGTCACACTGTTTGGTTTCGTCTAAGTACGAGTATTTGTTGAGCATCCAAGTTGAAACAGAATCTCTTGGAAAAAGAACACACATACCGACCTACCAATGATGAAACCAAAATTGAACTTACACCAGTATGACATAGTGGTCACGAGAATAGCCTCTTTCTTCGGATAACCACATTTTTCTTTTGCACTAAAACACAAATAATATCAGCCTATTCTCTGGTGTTTTCACTTAATTCATTCTTGTTGGTTAGTTCGTACAT
The DNA here is from genome assembly GCA_036852015.1 of Pelodera strongyloides. NCBI lineage: Eukaryota > Metazoa > Nematoda > Chromadorea > Rhabditida > Rhabditidae > Pelodera > Pelodera strongyloides. The sequence continues at coordinate 39,359 of JAANDG010000837.1, read as the reverse complement.
CTTCTGGATATGTAGGATTCCTTATATCAGAATAAATCTCACCCGTCATAGTTTGGCAGAAAACCTCCAAATTTCCAGCATTCCTGATCACAATCATTACTTGACTGATTGAATGGATTGCCAGCTGAGAGGAAACACACCGACCCATAGACTGCTGCAATCGATAGTACAAAATGTGCGGCCCAATGACTACTTACGTGTTTTAGGCTTTTTATTAGCCCTCGATCCATTTTGACTTACCATAAGTGTCGTAGGGTGGATCTACCGAGTTTTTCTTCTCGTTGTAATAATCTTCGCATCGTGTTTTCGATGGCTTACTGCCCATATCCATCCTTTCTGGGATATTGTCGCGGACTTCCTGAGGTGCCTTATTGCACGTGGGCTCGGTGTCGTTCGCTGCAAGAAGGGAACACCTATAGTAAGATTTCAAAGGGATTGGGTAGTTTTTCAAATGCTTCACAACTAGCTCAAACCAAATTTCTCCTGTTGATCGCATTTGGCTCCTTGCCATCCATCGTCGCAGTCACAGCGAAATGCCTCTCCGCTCCACAGCATACGACACTTTCCATTCACACATCCAGCCTTTCTCAAATAACAGGTATTCTCGTCTGAAAAACTAACGAAGGTAACGAATAAATCAACTGAACGTTTTAATGTGAGATTCTATTAGTCCATATTACAAGACTCACATTGACAGATCTCTCCCAACCATTTGTCTTCGCATTCGCATTGAATGGTTTGATTTTGTGATTTGCAGTTACCATCATTCAAACAAGGAGACGAAGCGCATGGGTCCGAAATGTCTAAACCAATGGATCATATTACTTTACAATGGGTAGTTGAACGGGTCGTCAGTTTTCTGTTGATACTTAGGAGCCAATCCGATCTCTACAGTCTCTTGAGCTTTCTGTGGGTTGATACCAGGATCACATTTAATACTCACCCAATTCACAATGGTCTCCTGTGAATCCTGCGGTACAAACACAATCGTAATTGTTAATCAATCGTTTGCAAGTATAGTTCCCATCAGTTGGACAAGGGTTCGAAGCGCACAAGTTTTGAGCTAAATGAAAACAATTGATAAAATAAAGCACAATATGACAGCAAATTGTAGCAAAGATAAATTAAACATCTTTTGTTTCAGGCTGAGACGTGCCTGTGGTGCAGTTCGTGCCCGATGTCCCATCATTACATCGACAATATGACGCTGATGAGCAATAATAATAGTCTGTTGAAGTGTTTCCGGTAAGTTTAATGGCGGAAGCGGGCGCACAAGCACCGTAATTCGCACAGCCATACGGTGGAAGTAGCGGATGTGCTATCTAAAACAAAAAAAAAGAATAGTTTTCTGCACGTGTTATTTCGGGTCAATGCAAAAATTGTCTTCAACAACAAACCTGTGATGAACATATAGCACAAAATCCCATAAAGATTGCTGTGATTATTAGTTGTACAGACAAACGCCGTGGGTTCTCCCTGGTGCTACTTGTCATCTGAAAGTCTATTTTCTTTTCGTTTAATCCAAAACAGTAAAGTCAAAAATTCATTTTGTGTTGGCACAAATATTGGCACTAAATGAACAAAAGTTCAACACAGCGCAGGCGTATTATAAAATGGTTGTATTCATAGTTTGTCTGCTCGACAGTAGACACAATGAGCAATCTCCATTCATAGCGCTTCAAAAATCACCTTTTTATGTTTCCGCAATTCCTTGGATACGATAGCTCACCGACCCACTCACACCTATTTAATCATTAGTGTAGAGGATCTTCGTAAACTTCCAGTTCGAATCATGATCAGGTTTGGGAATTGCAAATTTACGATTCGTCTACGTAAACAGTTACATAACCTAGCAAGATAACGTTTACTACGAACGCACTTGAACAGTATACTTGTATTTTCGACAAACAAAGTGGAAACCAATTACGGTATTAATATTATTAGAAAGTCATTGTCACAAAAAACTTCGCTGGACTTAAATAATATTGATGTGTGTGCGTGCGTGTGCGTGTGTGTGCATGTGTTTATGTGGCTGTGTGTTTGTGTGCCAGTGGATTTTGTTTTCTTGCGCAAGCTTTTCAAATTTCCGCTTTTTAACAATCGTTGATCACTTAAAGTGAGTGACGCAGAAAATGACACAGAAGAATGAACATCAGGAGTGTATGAAATTCACATGAACGAAAAGTTTAGTTTTGGCTTTTAAGGAAACGCTTACAGAATCATTGGTGCAGTGAAGTATCATAATAGGTATAAAATAAATCTCAGAACAATATCTACTGCAGAGCAGCAGTAGAATCAGAAACACACAACAATTTATATAAATTTTTTATCCTTGGCTTTTCGCCGTGATGCTTGGAAGCTCATACACATAACAGCAAAGGTCCATTCCCTTATAGTTACCCTATTTTCCGCCGTCAATAAAGACGTATAGAGTTCTCCGTTCGTCGTTCATTAATGTGTGTAGTTCAGTGTTTCCGAGCCTGGATAATAAAAGGGTCTTATTGTTAATTCAAGGAGACAGTCTTCGTCTTCCGTTCACATCCTCCAATATTAAGCCTTCACTATTAGTTGTCTGCAATCGCCGTCTTGATTGGTGGTCCATGTTTAATAAATCATTTCCTTGCATCCGGAAACATGTATTTTCATAGCGTTCTCAAATTTCACCTAACAATTAGGTGTTTCAAGAAACAGCCGGCTTTATATTAATGTTATCGCGACTCCCATATCATTCCAGACGCGTTTGCTCAGAACTACAGTTAATATGAACTTTGCGAATAATCTTTAGCAGATAGGTGAAGCAGATACATTCATTCTGAAATTTTTTTTTCATTATGTCTTTTTTTAATAAAAAAAAACGCGAAACCTCTAAAACATTGCACTGTTTCTACGAAAAAAAATTTCGCACAGTAATTTTCTGCAAAGTTGTGATTCGAGCTTCGAGCGGTCTAATTGAGGACACTAAATATATAATTATTTCTAGAGATAACGATGATAATTGGCATCTTGCATCTTTTTCCAAACGTATACTGGCACTTGAAATAAAAGAATAACTAAGCGATTTTCTCTCATGAATTCTCTATTTTGCTGACCGAGTTGTAATCAAAGTATGCGGAAATCCTCTATTTTTCAATTCAGTTCTGTTTAGCCTCTGTATGGTTTTTTTGCTTGCCAGAGACTGTTCTTCAAAATTGCTTAATGACTACTTCCTTTTGTCATCGCTTTCTTTGAATTTATTTCAGGCACAAAGTACTTTACACCAAAATATGACTGATAGAGGTACTAAGAAGGCCATAATGAGTTCTTCAAAGAATTATAGCCGACGGAGATCAGCACCGCCGGTAAGTTTTCTCATTACCTTTTTAATTCGGTACCACAACCGAGGTCCAGAGAAATGTTGGCATGACGATATGTTCTACAAATAAGGAAAGAACATTGTATTACGACGGAAAAAACAACAAAAACAATTGTTTTACTATATAAGGTTTATTGAACCAATCACAAGATAAACTTTAAACAAAGGCAAAAAAAATATACAATAACCGGATCGGTCCTTTACTACAAGACCCAATTTTGTTCAAGTATCGAACATTCATTAGCTAATGAATTCATTAATTTCGATAGATTTATCCTCCGTGAGTTATATTTCATGATGTAACGAGATCTAAAAATAATGTAGTATGAATTGCTACCTAAGGAGCTAGATTCTTCTAGTGTGACTACTTAACGTAGAGGTTTTTTCAGAAGATAGTGATCCACCTCTCAGATGACACATGTCTACAAGGCGATGACGTTCTCGAATCAAAAGAAGAAAAGAGAGAAAGGGCGAACACAAGCCATGGAGGACAGAGACAACATCTGGCTAGGAGAGCACAGAACAAACCTAAAAAGGTCACAACTTAAAAATAACTAGACATTCGGGTATCTCTGTATGTTGCATATTTATCAATTCAGATGGCACCTTGTTTGGCTTCTCTAGATGTATTATGCATATTTCGGATCCAGTAAACAATGTATATCACGATTTCAGTCGCGAGAAGAAAGAGTGCTGCCAGCAAAGGAGCCAGAGAAATCATGACAGCTAAATTATCGATCGCCAAACATTTAATGGGAACTTCTCGTCTCTTCGAATTCGATTATTATTGTAAAAATTAATTTTTTCCCATTTACGTTAATCTTAATAAGGAGCCAATCATAACTTTCGTTGCAGTTCTGCATATCTTTGCATATCTTTATCCTAATTTAATTAACCATGGTTTCTGAAATTCTACTTTCGTATTTGATTGAGAGTATAAAATCATCCCTCGTTTTGTGCACATTGAGAGTTCAATGCTGGTTGTTAAGCTCGGAGGCATTGAGTAGCACATGGTCAATTTACAAAGCAATCCGTGGAGAGCCCTCGGAGGGCACTGAGGACCATGATTGGGAAATCCGAATAGGGGTGATTCTGACCATTTACAACCAAACTTTCCCGCCAATTTCATGTTTTTCCATCAGACATGAGAAAAATGACACATGCCTTTTCTGCAATGAATTAGGGTGAAACGCCAGCATCCGATTACTTTTTTTATGGGCAATGTGTCGGACTACCTTGTTGTTCATTGTGAGTATATCGTAATTGTCAGAATATGCATAATAAGTTTACCAGTGTGAAAAAAGTCGGAAATAATTGGTCGAAACAGAAATCAAAATACATGAAATTTCTTCATATTGTATTTGTGCTACTGTTGCTTTACTCGACAAAACTGTACGTTGCATATATTTTTCTCATGAATTGTATGTGTGCGTAATAAATTATTATTAAACCTGTCCAGCTTCTCAATATAAACGCGGGACCTAAACCACTTTGAGCCACTAGTACACCACATATAGTTAAAACTTCGGAGTATGGTACGAGTTTTGCGTGGACAGGAACTTAATTGTAAGCAAAGGTCAGTTGGATTTCACATCTAGTACATAATTTCAAGTATCAATCTTTGTCTTCAATTTTTTAGTATCCCTTTATAAAGCTCGTTTCCTTCACTCTATTCTCGAAAGCATTGTTTATCGTTGGCAAGGAGAAGGGTTGGTGGCACATTTCCGGACCGTGTTTCCGCATCATTTGACACTGAGGGATTTCTTCATCGACTGTTACTTACTGCCTGCAAATTGCATACATCGACCCATTCTCTTAGGCACGCACACTTTGTCAACATTTAGTTTCTCAGACAGCGGTTCATAGAGTGTAAAAAATGCATCTTCTAATGCATTCATGTACATATTAGAACAATGTCCACTAAAGGTTTCACTTCTTTCTTCGATTGATTACAAACCGTGAAATTCGAGTAGCTCGGTACTGTGAGAGAAAAGCATACAGTGGAATAGAGTAGAGTACGGTAAATATATATCCCATTTCTTAGCAATCTAATCGTCGACTGTGTACATAAAGGTGAAGGGATATCGGCCGCATTTCTGACAGTCTCGCACTCAATTGCCTTCATATACTCAATTAAATAGAGCGAAGCTTCAATTGGTTTGTCAAGAGAACAGGTGAAAGTGTGAAGATATAGCTGGCTCGAAAATATATCATTCAAGTAAGACTTCAGTAAGATGTTAATTATTAATGATTATGTTTTTAATAGTGGACAAAAGCATCTATGGAGTAAAACGCATCACCTATAAATTAAAACTCTTTTCATAGAAGCTCTTCTTCATCATCCTGGAATAGAGTAGAATAGAGAAGAAATTTGATTTTCTTTCTCTTACGGATAACAACATTTCGTGAAAATGATCAACACTCCATGCAGTAACTGCATTCGAGTAGTGTCCAACTTCAACGTATATTGGTTAACTGATTATTTATAATTGTTCTTTTGATTTGGCTCTAGCGCTGGGCAAATCGAAATGTTTGTCGTGCTGTCGTATTGACGTGCAGTGAGTTCTATGTCAAGACACTCCTCGGGTGAACGAGCGAGAAGTGGATAAACTGACTACTGGGAAAGAAATACTTCTCTTTAATCCCCGTCCTTTTTCACTTTATATCATCAAACTTTCAATAACTATTATCTAACTTAAAAGCATTTTATTATACATAAACAAATGTGAATTATACAGACAGTTCTATGAGTATTTGGGCACTGAAGGCAATTGTATGATTCTAATCAAATATTGTATTATTCATGAATCACTCATATCACATCTCTATCTTCACAGATTTGTTCGCGACATTCGAGCAAAACTTTTGTTAAATAACATCTTTTCTTAATCGGCTTATACTTTTATCGTTAGTTTATGGATATAATTAGTAGCAGGATTTTGAAATCACGATTTGCACGGCATTATTATTTTATTTTGTTTGTGCCCCTCAAAATTGTGTCCCATGAAAAACAAGTAGTCAGCAAATTCTGCTCCACTTCTCAACATGTGTTTAAGCTGTTGTTGAATGAAATAAACAGACTTGTCCCATATGAGCGCACCAGATGTTGGTTCCCTTCCCAACTTTCTTCCCCAAAACTTCTCTCCATAAGTCTTTGAGCACTGAAAAACCGTCAGGCATCTGTGAAATTAAGAGACTAGAAAAAGTCAACGACGATCGTTTTGCATGTGTGTGTGCTTCAGAGAAAAACTTTGTTCTGACAGACAAATAATGACACTTGTCTTGTCTTGTCTTGATGTATATAGATTGATACTTACGCAACAACTGATTTGGTATTCGTAAATCTCGTACTCCCAAAAGCACATGTTGCCGCAAACTAATCTTCGTGACTTTGCGTATGAATGGGCCTAATTGGGCGCTCAATCCGGGCATCCGGAGTCCACCGTAGTGAACGACTCTGTCTGTGGGGATATGCATATGGCGGAAGGGCGTTGCGTGTCTTAGATGAGCCCAATTGTGCTCGGCGCTGAACGCATCAACTAAGCCAATACCCACAATCAGTGTGTAGTCGAGTGCCCCATCGTGAGCGTCAGTCATGGGAGATATGGTAGCCAACCCGGACGATCAAGTAAGTTACTCTCACAAGTTTGCTCATAGTGCTATCAGCTTACCGCCAGCGACCTTTCTATTCAGGAAGGAAACCAAAGTAGTCTAATATGCGCACAAGAGTCTCAACATTTGCATAATCCGGAGTGCTTCGAGGAAGAACGTCACAGCAAAGGAGTTATGCGAAGCAAAAGTGCTCCAGTAAAAATGCCTCAAGTTTTCTGCACCTCGCTTATCTTCATTACGAATTCCCCTTCCTTTACTTTTCCCGTCCTTCAAGAAATTGCCGAAAACTATCATCCAGCGACTTATCCTCGCACCCTGGGAAAACTCTAACAGAATAGGTCTGCGTTTAAACATTTGAAAATACAGCTCTGCTCACTGCTCACGTGCTTTCGTGCTTTCGGACCTTCACATATTTGTATGACCACTTTATTACGGTACTATGCCGTCAATTCTGCATCTCAATTGACTATATTTATAAGCGACTGTGCGATTATAAAACAAACACTTGGGTGAGGGCTTCTTCAAAGCTCCAACTCAATGAGGGCCATCTAAACAGGCAAAGGTTAAGTGTCTCTGAAGATAGAGATGCCCAATGCGCGGGACGGCTATTCCAAAGTCGTCGCCACCGAGCAAACACCTTATGATTCGGCTAATATGAGCAAAGTAGAAATCAAGCTAGGTGTTCCTGTGAGCGAACAGTTTGCACGGAAGATCTTATTGTTGGGCTCCTGATATACAAGATCTTCCACCCATTCAAGATGCATACATAGAAGTGGTGCTGTCATGCTATGTTTTTATTTGATTTTAACCCATTACGCCCCATTTTGTAACTTATCAGGCAATGATTCAAATCCTTTTAACTTAGTCAAGCAGGGAACGCCAACTCTCCACATACCGGAACGGTATATCTTTATGATCTTTTGTTTTCGTCCTGGGATGGCCGAAAATGTTCAGCTAATTATAATTGACTAGAAAGTCAGAACTCCTCGTTTACCAACGACCACGTGTTGAGAAGTTAGGGGCTAGGCGGCGAGGAATGGATCATTTCTACGGAGCTCATTTAGCCGATACTCCTATTGCGTGCGATAACGATGGCAATTAGACCTCACAAGGAGGCCAATTTAGCCGATTTGGACGCAACAGCAACCTCCTAACTTACATGTTTCATCACGGTGTATCGTTCCGTAAAACCATGCAAAATGTAGAAACACATGATATGAATCAGGCAAACGGATAAGAATAAGAAAAGACCCGAGCAAACTTTTATATTCAAAGTGCCCTGGTAAAAACAGCGCGGTGGTTGAAATCGTTCTGCTTTGCATTTTGTGAGACTTTGCCTAAATAGTAGCAGATGGGACCTCTTGGAATGACCCTCCGAGCTCACTCACGAGACAATCCTATCTCTATCCCACTGCGCATTTGTTTCGGGTGCATATACGAACGATAGTCGTTAAGTCTAAACTTTCGAATCCCAGTTTTCAATAACTCTTCATTTTGCTCTCATGTTTTCATTGGTCGCAATCCAAATGTATTCCGTGTCGTTCCATGAGAAGAATAAAAAACGCACAATTTTGGGCTGAAATAGGGACAATTTCACGGTTGTGTCCCCCAGTTTCAATATAGCCCTGACGCGACACTTATCACACAACGTTATTACATGGGCGAGAATGGAATTGAACTCGTCCGAAATGAGCAACAAACGACCATTCCTACGACCAAATATTTCGATTTAGAAATATATTTCATCCCTTGATTGAGGTTTCTATCCTAGGGACGTTTTCCTAGAAAATGTCAAAATACTCAAGTAAGCAATCTTAATTGTGGCATTCGTTTCCGCTTCTAGTCGACATCTGTGAGATGCAAATCACTGACAGAGTAGGCCAACATTTGTGTTTGTGACTGCCTAAATGGGACTAGTTAGTGTGCCTTCTCTCAGTGTCCCCCTCCACTCAGACGTCTATTTCCTACTAGTATTTATGGTTGACAAGTGAATATTTGATGACACGTTGGATGACTGATTACCTGCAATGACCAGCACGGTGGTGTTCACTGCGAAGAAGTTCTTAGCGACTTAAGTTTACTTTAAAACTGAAACTGAGTCAATGAGCTTGACACTTGAAACATTATTTATGTGATTAACAAACCCATAAACATGTAGTCATATATATATATATATATATCTATATATATATATATATATATATATATATATATATTTTTTTTTTTTTTTTTTTTTTTATATGTATATATTATATATATATATATATATATATATTATATTTATAGATATAATATATATATATATATATAACATTGTACTTGTTTATGGTCAGTTGTCAGCCATGAGCCTCAGATGGAGTCGCCTCATTCTGTTGATGACCCTGTGACCCTCCTTTTGAAAAGGCTCCCCGTCGCGTTTCCCGACCTCTACCGCCTCTCAGTGGGAGGATTTGGCTGAGATTTTAGGGAAGAGCAGGAGCTTACCCTCGCAAAACCTAGGTAGAAAGTCGGTCAACTTGGATCAGACACCTTCTTTCTGCTAAAGTCTACTTTATTTGCTATATTTTACAAGTTTTTTTCTATGATTATATTCGGAACTCTAATGTAAATTAGATCTGAATTCGAAATTATAGAAGCTAAGGAAGTTGTCCGTAAAATCTTCCATATGTACTCTGACTTTAGAGCAAAACGGCCGAATTCTTCCATGTTCAAACTACGTGAGACGTCGTTTGTTTGCTAATCCGAGTGCTGCAATTGCTGCTTGTTATAGCCTCCCTACATCCCCCCGTCCTATGTTACACTAAGTCTGACTGCTTGGCCACACGGCCTCAGAACTGCATCGATCGTGTCATACCGCGGTTTAACGCAACTCTTCATTTACTTTCATTGACCTTTCTTTACTTCTTATGTCTTAGTTTCAGGCTAAATACGAACCGTACGCTGTTCAAATCCCTCAGTAAGCATAGAATGGATCCTTCAAGGGAGTTGTTCAATGCATTTCTTCAGCTCGACGCTCTACCCTTTCAACGGCCCGTTAATAGTATTTTTAGGAAAAAAAAAAAAAAAAAAAAAAAAAAAAAAAAAAAAAAAAAAAAAAAAAAAAAAAAAAAAAAAAAAAAAAAAAAAAAAAAAAAAAAAAAAAAAGGAGCCTCCTCAGAGATCATGATGTCCCTTCACATGTCTGCCTCCTCCCGCCCGTAACGAATAGTAATTGATGTTGGCACTCCGAGCTGTCGCACATCTCCCTCTCCCCGTTTCCCATAAAATTGCCCGCGGGCTTCTGGAGAGCTCCTTCTATCCACTTGGCACCTCTATCCAGTAGATAGGTGCTTTCCCGCTTTCCAATCCCCTTACTTCACAGCACATCCTAACAACCCCCAGCCACATTTACTCAGAGCCATAGTTTGCCAGAATACCCCCACTGACTTCTCTCTCTCACGCAGATTGTACTATAGACATACTGTAAGAGTGCCTTTTTGTGCGGTGCACGTGTAATCTTCATAGTACCAGAAATGTCCACTCTGTGCACATCAAAGGGTCGCCGCTCTAGTGCGTGCCCTTTCCCACTGGACCAGTTCGTTACATTCCCACAGTAGCCGGTTTTCTACAACAGTTCCATTAAATAAACGGACGGGGCTCAAAACAGAGTCTCGCGCCCCGATTCTGCTTTAATTTGTGCAGATTGAGTATTACCACTTTGTATTACTCATCTCACTTACTCATCGCATATTAATTATGAAATCTCACGACTTTATTTTAATGAAAGGATTTTTATACATTAATAATTTCGAGAGTTTATGGAAACCACGACCTCTGCGCTTTTATTCTTCCCTCTATAAGTACCACAAGGTCAAGAAATTGAGTATTTCCATGCGACAGGCTACTATATAGAACACTTAAAAGAAGGTCGCAGTCTACAACAAACAATTTCCTTGCAATAGTAGACCCATGTAAAAAAATCTCATTTGAACTTTCACCCCCCTTTCTTGAATAATCTAGAATAAGTTTCCTAACGAATACTTTGGGATTGTTTTGTGGGATGAACATCCATGTTGGATATTCTTCTATTGGATTGGGTGGATGTGTAAACTTCGTTAGCGCGACCCGTTTTGCATGCGAACGAAAATTGAATCCGCCGTCCGAGGTCTATCTCTTCTCTTTACATAAGCCCCTTATTAGTTAAAACACGCTTTCCACGAGTTCCGAGCGCTAATCAAGCCAACCTCGTGACTATTTGCAACTTTGATCCTATTTTTGTTCTGCCATTGTTTTATCCATGAATTGCTTTCTTCAAACCAGAGGCTTCTAGGTTTCGTTTTTGTGTTTTGTAAAATAGCTTTGTTCGTTTCAAAGAGGGATTAGTAAAGATGGACCACGTATTATTTTCAATTTGTGCATCACTTCCTTAAACCCTTTTCAGGTGTCATAATACCTCAAATCGTTTGATCGACAAACATAGTAACTAAACTGTGCCATGTAATACGGTTTATTTTTTTTGCGTTAATCCTGTTACAACTTAATATACGCCTGTTGTTCTGTTCGTCAGACATGTCAGTTGTTATTCATTGTTGAGTTCCTACAGCTGTTGTCATAAAACTTGGATCAGTGGAAAATATCTTCTTCAGTGTGCGACATAAAAATTTGTAACAAAGGGAACAATAAACGAATATAGACAGATTCAATAGGTATCAGAGCTCATGGGACAAATGCTCGGTTGGTTTCTCAGATAGTACGTGCTTTGTAAGACCAGTGATAAATATAATTGATCCGCAAATTATGTAGTATGTGACAGTTCTTTCTGCCATTATTTGACATACATCTGTTTGTCATCTGGCATTTGCTCTGTTCAGTCTGTCTTGTTGGATTGGGACTGTCAGTCTGGTGCACGGCAGCGTGAAGAGTGCATAGTGAGAGTTCGAGAGGCCGTGAGGGTGGAAGAGAAAGCGATAACCAGAGATAGAAAAAGAGAGCCGGCTCATCCCAGAATATCGATTGATCGGATAGCGCAGATCCCCCATTCATACGGCCCAGACCCAGACCCAGGACACACTCCGGGCACAAGCACGTATATTGCTCGGCGGGTCAGTTGCGTAATGACGAGCATGTTTGGTTATTTCTAGAGAATGTTGCTCGTTAATCCCTCTCAGAGTGTCTCTTTTGCGGAGTCATCTGGCAACCCATATAGTCTGTCACAGCATTATGAATTTTTTGCCGATCTTCTTCGTAGGGCTTCCAAAATCTAATTTGGCTTTGCCGAAGGATTCTATGTTCTTGCGTTCATTGTGGCCAGAGTGGCACTCCGATATCTTATTGTTCAATATGATTTTATGCAACTCAGTCTGAAACCCTATTTATGCAACTCAGTCTGAAACCCTATTTATGCAACTCAGTCTGAAAACCTACCTCTTTTCGCTCCTAATTGGAGGCCTTTGTTCAAAAAAGCGCTTTATAATGATGTGTTTCTATGGTGCACTCGTTGTATGTACTTTGAATTGACCTTCATCTGACCCAGACGATCATCAATAGGTGCATGCTTTTTACAGCAGTTTCTAAAATCACATCTGCTTCCTTTAACCTTCAACGTGTATTCGTCGTATCTTTATTTGTTTCTAACGCAAAAGTTTTGTGTTCGAATAAAAATAGTTTTGTGTTCCCTAGATTACACAACTATTTTGCTATGCGAATATTTCGAATATGCGAAAAAAGTTTTCCAATATTTCGAATTTCCACCAAACCTATTTGTTTTTGATAAACCGCTAAGATCTTAATTTGCTTCCTCTTACAACGCTGTTCGAATAAGTGTGTGTCTGTTAATGTTGCTCGAAAATAAATCGAGCCGGGTAGCGATTCTCCTTCATGTAATTGGTTGTTGAACAAATACGTAGATTTTGATCTTAATTTCCGACAGACAGCTGCACTTCCAAGGCCGACTCATAAAAGGCAAATGTGACTAGCGTGTCCCCACATGCATTGCGAATATACCATAATGAATAGTAAGGACCAGATTTGGAAAGAGACGGGAATCATTCATAATATTTGCGAGAAAACAGTTTCCACCCATCTTTGGTCGTACAAAGTAAACATGCTTAAAAGAATGACGCGCAATAATCTCTGACCGAGGTTTGCCACAATAAATGAGGAAGGACTTGCTACTAGATATTAAGATAGTCCGGAAGCGGACCATATAAGTACTCTTTTTCACGCAGCCATCCAGTCTTATCACGTATGACTGGTCATATATGGCAATCGATGCAGGCCCTCTAGGCCCTTCGAGGAGGCCATAGTACTGGAGCCGAGAGTGCTGTCCCATCAGCTGGGCCGCATTCCTTCTATTTGGCGCGTAATGGCAGATTGCGTTGCGTATTGCGTGTGCGTGCCATCTGTTCGTACGAGGTCATCATCATGGACCTAGAGAAGTCAGTCCTCCACCTAGGTCTGCCGCAGACATGCAAATGAGGACTGTCGACTTACCGCTCGACCCTCCGATGAAACCCAAGCACTATCAACTCTTCCCGCAGCCCGCCACGCAAATGATATTCCACGGAATGCCAAATCAAGTACTACGCTTTTTTCTTCATTACCATCTGACAAACTTGTGCGAATGAAATATACGGATTCATTCTGACGACATATATGCATTAATTGTATAATTGTGTGTGTCGGACGAAAAGCGTGAAAAGGGGTTGGAAATCGATGAGTAAGCGACAGTGTCCAATAAGCCACAACATGAATGTCACACATCACAAAAACGTTCCCCATTGATTATTGGGGATCAATCCCCTCCCTATGTCTCCATCCATTTCAATCCGAAATAGTTACGAAATCATACACAAAGCATTTATTATAAACAACCGCATGAGCCCATTTTTTTGTGCGTTATCACTTTCACAGTAGGCTGCTATACTATTATATGATATTGCTTTTTGTCTGGGCGACCAATCGGAAAGATTATTTTAATTACTAAATATTGATGTTATTTATTTCAACAAAAATATGCATATGACATGCATGAAGTTTCATTGATACTTGTTCCCAGTGTTGATTATATGTATTTTTGACATGCGGTTTAAGCGAACTTTTATGTATAATGGATTTACTTTTCAGAACATGCAAGCCCTCTATCAATTGTCCTCAGGGGCAACTCCACAAGCCTATCAGACGCCTGGGCAGGTTAGTATTAGTTTATTATATACATAAAGCAGTTGTACATAAGGTGATCTTCAAAAGGGACATATTGGTCCTGTCTGTGTTTAGTAAATCTGTATAAAAAAAAAAAAAAAAAAAAAAATTTGAATACCACTTTATTCAGACATACAATCATCACACATAGACTTAAGCATGTAGAATCCAGGGTCCCGTTTGCTCTCGAAGTCGGGGATCTTCATTTTTAGCTCCAATCCAAGGCGGTGTCTCTTAGCCGATGTGTCCCATAGATGAAGTTACGGTAGAGACGGCACAAAGATAATAAGAGCGAAAGGTCCGTCCTAAGGCTAGGCAAGGGGAGCGCCTAACTTTATTCCCGACGTCGTGGCATGTTTTGCAAGATGGTAGCACTGGGCGGGATTCGAACCCGGGTCGTATGGGTGAGAGACGAGAACTTTGCCAGTGAGCCACGACGCCCGTGTATTGTGGCATGATACATATGTTATTCATTATTTGGTAAATATCTTGTGATTTTCCGTCCGGCTTTACTTTTGCAGTTCTCTCAGCCTTAATTCCTTGACTTAAATCAAAATTCAAAATTTTCTTTCAGAATAAAACTCTACGGAGCTCCGCTGTTCATTTATTTGTTGTTCCCTCTATTTCTCTCTCTCTCTCTCTCTCTCTTTCTGTAATATATTTTTTATATTTTATTTTCCCATCTCGCTCCGTCTCTCTTCATCTGTCTCTTAGATTATTCTTCCCTAGCCCTGCCAGTAACATCGTCAAACTCGGGCAAAAGCTTAACTCTATTGGTTCACACGAATAAAATCGTTTTGATCAATATCTTCTTTTCACCAGAGCTTTTGAGTGATCACTAACTTACATGCCCACACTGGGCACGACTGAGTTCAAATGGTTGATTTCCTCCTTCCGGAATGACCTTCTATTCGAGTCTCTCTTTCTTTGTCTTTTTCTCTCTCCATCTCTCTCCTCCCTCTCTCTCTCCAGTATGGTCTGCAGCCCTGGCAGAGTTTCAACCATTTTCCTCACTCTAACCTCCTTTTGTTGCCTGAAATCAATACTCGTACTTTTTCTGTTTTGATGAAAACGGTTAAAATCTACCCGTTATTTTATCTACACAATTCGCCGTTCTATATTCAGTGCTTGTGTGCAAACCATTTTATTCCAACCTCTAGGTGTAACTAATATTCTCTCCCTAGTTTCTGGCAATAAACAATGTCTCATAAGTAAATGTTCAGGTACCAGTGTCACTCGGACTGCATCTAATGCAAAACGGCATGTCGCCGGCACTGCTCCAGCAACTTCAAGCGGCGCAACAGTCACAACTTGCAGGTAATGTCTCGCTTACCACCGTTGTCTGTTCTGTCCGATTTTGAGTGTTTATTCAACCTCCTGATGTCATCCTCTCTCTATGTATCCTGTTCCCCTTCCCTCCTTCTCTTTCTCTAGTCCCTCTCCTCTTTATCTCTAAATTCTAGATATCCTCCTATCTGACGCCACATTTAATTAAGCTCTAAAAGGGATCTATTCCTCTCACACTTCACCACTAATTACTCGGTGGCTGTCGCGGGGAAGACCCACAGTAGCTCTAGAGGGACCAGATCTCAAAAGAAAAGGGGTGCCCATACAGAGCAATTTTTCCCATAATAATATATGATTTCACCACTAATCCCGTGCAATACATTCTATTCATTTAATGTCGCTTTGTGATAATCCAAAATTGTGTCGCATTGTCGCATCGCCCTTTTAATGTCAAGACATTATTAGTAAACAGATAGCTCGAACCCCAAAGAATTTTTTTCGTCTGCGGAACGAGCTCGTGCCGCGCTTAGATTCTTGTCAATAGTTTTATTGTCATGTTTGCGCTTTTCAATATCCTATAGTTTGTGCCTTTGACGAGTGCAATATATTCTGCACATATATATCTGAACTAGATACCATTTTCAAAGGAAGTAAGCTAAAAGTCCTCCGCAGAGTAAATAATAACGCCACTTGGATTAATCATCTTTAATTAAAGATCTTATCGAAAAACGTCGTTAATTATGACCCTTCCAATATATTCTCCTTCACGCTTTCATGACTAAATAGTTGAATATCCTTATGTGCAGTATATGCAGTATAATCATTTTCCCGCTGTCCAATTATATCGCTAAATCGGTAATTATACACAAACAAACAACAGACCACTTTGAACCCAACTTTGTTGAATTCTTGATTTGTGCCTATAAATTTCGTTTTTTTAAAGCGTCTATTCAGATGCTCATTGAAGGCAATTTTGTTTGTCACGTCTGCCCTCCGTGTTTTTGGGTCTCTGATTGTTTTGCTCTACTTATATGAAGGGGGACGTCAACCGAGTGCCAACGCAAATATGAGCACCTCTCATGTCCAGAGTATACAATCCAGACTCGATGCTCTGCAAATTAATTACATCCGAATCACTAAGTGATCATTAACTACTAAGTTGATACAAACACAAATATAAGTGCTTTACTGTGAAAGCGTGCATGGGTGAAACACACACATAGTTTTGTTCCAACCGCCAACGTCATTGTATGCTAATACAAACAACGATCGCTGTGCGGCTCTGACTGACCTGAATATAGAAATAGCCATGCCTACTTTCGTAATGTTTTCGGGTGAGAACTTGTATTCTCGGAACGAGTCAGAGGAAAGACAGATAAAGAGAAGAGGGAGAAAAATTAAGGGAGTGTAGTTGTTGATGAGCATGGAGTGCGCCTCCTCCTAAGAGGAATCCGTATTCTGGACGAAATCAAATTTCTTGAACTGAGTGCGGGCGCACAATGACGCTCGGAGTCACAAATTAGGTTACTGGGCAATTCCGACCAAATGCGAAGGCAAGTGCCGAATCTTCGGCCAAATGGTCCGAATCACAGTAAATTTAGGTGTTTAGCTGTGAAAATCGGATTTTGTGAAAATATGGATGTTGAGTATCTTATGTTGACAGACATAGCCCCAAGTGATAGTATCATGTAACTAGAAGTGATCCACAGCTACACTGCCTTTGTGTTTCATTGCCTTCATAATGTAGCTGGTAACAATGACACGCGTAGATATTTCTCCATTGACAAGACTAACCTTCGCGCTCATATATTGCCTTATCTTTAATTTTTAGTATATCCGTCATGATGTTCTCCTCCGATTATCTGTGCACGGTGCCCTGAATCTCAGGGTGTAATCCTACACCACGGCAATGCCTGACTTCTTCTCTTGCGAACCAGCTCATGTTTCCCTTATTACAACGAATATCGTCTCGCTTGTTCACTCACAACCTGGCACATACTCTTTGAACCTAAAAAATGCTCCAAGTGATGTAGTTGCGACTCGCTGGTCTTGCACAACACATAGTTTTGTCCTAGTTATTCCGATTCTTTTCGCGCATGTTTAGTTGAAAGGCGGCGGTACATGTGTGTGTGTTGAAGATGAACAAGAAAGATATAGGTACGATAAAGGTTTCCATGGTTGTGCGTACAATCTTACATCTTTCCACAGGACAGATGAGGTCACCAACCATAAATTTAACCCGAACGACCGTGGCAAACGTTTCTTTTTTGCGCAATACGTAGAAACCTCTTAAAATTCTATTTAATATTCAACACTTCCTCGGTTAGCCCGGCACGCGACTCAAAATAAACTATTGTTGGCCTACGGTGCCACAATATGTTTACGATTTGGCATCAGCTCTGCCTTCTGGCGTATAAACATTTTGTAAACTTCATATGCTCAACAATGTGATGGTTTATAACATCATAGCAGATTCTTTATTCAGTCGTCCAATAGCGAATTTAACTTTACAGGATAAACTTGGTGGTTGTTAACATCGTGCTACAGTGTTTTTCATTAATAAACTATGTACATCAATTTTGGTTTCTTTTGCACTCTGCCGTATCCTTAAGGAAGAAAGTGGAGTATATTCTTCTCCGTTCTCTATTATAAACATTGTGCGCGTCTGTTGCACGAATGTCTATAATTATGGGCTTACGCCATGCCGGGTCGTCATTCTACCACACGGTTTCTTAGCACAATCAAACGTGTTTCATTTATTTCAAAAGTGTTCATTGGGGCTGAATCCTTGGTTCTCATTCAATAGTGATATTTCCCTCTAATTCATCTCTCTCCTCTCCACCCCTCTCTCTCTGCTCTCTCTCATCAAATTCCATTTCTCTATTTCATTAATCTACACGCTCTTTTACTACTCAAGAGCCACTGGTTTATGGGCCATTGGATTCGTTGAAGGAAATCGATGTGTTTATGCGAGAAAGAAAAGATCGCAAACTACGTAGATTTTTCAAGCTTTAAATATCATTTCCACTTATTTCAGCAAATATGCAAGCCCAGGGAGGAGTGGCCGTAAGTCAAGCACAAGTGCCGAAAATGAGCGAAAATTCCGACTCAAAGAAGGATG
Source organism: Pelodera strongyloides (assembly GCA_036852015.1). Classification (NCBI taxonomy): domain Eukaryota; kingdom Metazoa; phylum Nematoda; class Chromadorea; order Rhabditida; family Rhabditidae; genus Pelodera; species Pelodera strongyloides. The sequence goes on along the minus strand of JAANDG010000837.1, from coordinate 20,808 downwards.
AGGTAAATATAATATACACAAATGTAATCGAGAGCTCTAGACCCTAAAGTGTCATCTCTTCGCTGATTTTTGCAAATGTGTTCTGTTGACGATTATGAAGTGGAACGGTATTCCCGCGTTAATAATGTCCGTATTTTTAAATTGGGGTTGTTTTTGCATTCACTGTATTTGGGTTTCATGTTGCTTGCGATTATTCAGAATCACCAAAGCGAAACCGCAACTAGGTTCCATTGTTGGATAAGTCCTTCAATATATACGGGCCATATATATCCACAGCTTAAGCTTCCATTGTCAACTTCTAGTTACTTGGAGTGACTCCCGATTATTTCATTATCCCTTTATTGTGTGCGGCTAATCTTCAAGAAGGGTAGCATTGTGTTCGTCATTTTCCATTTGCGCCATCTAACAATAAGTATGTGCTTTCCATTGTTCTAGAGCCACATCGTTACATCTACCACTTACACTAAATCCGGAGTTTCCGCAAGAATCAGGAGCTTGACATTCATTTTCCGCTTCGTTGATCAAAAACATTGCGTACTTATATGCATTATCATAAACCATTGCGCAGACTTTCATTAATTCCACTAAAACTTTTTTGCTTTTTTGAGCGTTGTATGCAATCGATTTTCTTGCTTGTCTTTAAGTTGTCAGTATTTTTCGAACTAAGAAAACTTCTACTTCCCTTTGTGGGAATGTGACACCTGTTTTATAGATAAAGTTACGCAAGATAGATAGTCATCTTCATGAACGCGCGAGGAAAGTTCACATCTATTGTTGTACAAAGAAGGGTGCCGGTGCCGGTGCGCGTGAAAGTGCTGCGGTCTGTGAGCTGGCCATAGTCTATCACGGTTACTCACCGCTGTCTGGAACTGAGCCTTCTGCGTGCAACTAACAATGCAGTCCGGCCTTCTGAGACATGCGCTCAATGGAAGATATTGCCAGTCCCTGAATAAGAGCTGCGCCCGTTCAAGGGCACACGCAAACAGACTCCTTTATTTTGGTAATGGAGAGAGGCTGCGTGAGGGAAAAGATCCTACCCTCTTTACTGGAGTTGGTTCTATTGTGAAATGGGGGGCTTGCTATAGGCAACTCGTAGAAAAAGTGATTGCGGTGGCTTAAAACTATCGAATAATTAGCGTCCAGGAATATTTCCATAAAGATCTTTCAGTATCAACAAAACGAGTACGATATGGCACAACTTCACATGCAGCAATTGGCAGCAGCCGCTGCTATTGGACCACAACTTCCAGCTCAGCAGGTTTGTAAGATAAATGGAAATAATTAGAGGTGGTCATGCAAGAATTGTCTAAGTGCGAACCAGTATTGTCAAAAGTTCACTATGTTGGTTATGTATTCGGTATAATTTCACTGGCTGTTCAGGCTGTCGGCGGTTCTGACCCATCAACATCGCAGCAGGGTGGAGCAGATACAGCTCCGAAGAGGCTCCACGTTTCCAACATCCCTTTTCGATTCAGAGATCCCGACCTACGAGCAATGTTTGAGAAGTTCGGACCTGTTACCGATGTTGAGATCATCTTCAACGAGAGAGGCAGCAAGGTAAATGAGTCATCACGTACGCACTCATTCTATAGTAAACTGCAGCATACCAAGCGCATCCTACTTGCGATAGACACGTATTGTGTAATACAGAAATTATTTGCGCACTACATTGTCATTGTCTGCATTTCTTTTCGTTTCTGCATGATTGCCGGGTTTTTGTTTCATCTTCACGAGCCCCATTAAGAGCGTCATCTTAACAACCATAGTGAACAACCATAGTGTCCGTGATATCACACCGTAATCCAGACGAAGTAAAAAGAGACGAGAAACCCCATCCGCTACACGTTTTACTAATGATTAGCGCATAGTGCCATGAGGGAACATGTTGCTTAGAATTTCTCGTCTCACAAACTTACCAAACACATCGGTAGCACTCTTTTGTATGACTACGTAAACACTTCAGTTAAGGAAAAAAAGCAAAACATGTTATTGGCCAGCATAAGTGCTGTGTAATAGATCTTAGTGTGTTTGGGTAGTACAGTACGAAAAATAACCTTTAACTAATAGAAATCTTTAGGGTTTTGGATTCGTCACAATGGAAAAGTCAGCCGATGCAGAGAAGGCTCGTCAGGAATTACACTCATCTACCGTGGAAGGCCGAAAGATTGAAGTACGTCTTGTTTTCTTATGTTAGGAAGTCGTGCTAGCTGATCTGGCATGAGATCGATAGGAATGTGTTATTTATTCCAACAGTGTTTTTCTAGGTGAATTGTGCAACTGCTCGGATTCACTCCAAGAAACCAAAGGTGGCCGGTGAGTTTGCCGATCCATCTACCTACGGGGCACTCACACTCAATGGCGGTTAGTGCATTCTCCTTCCGTTTACAGTTGATTCTCTTGACATAGACAAATTAAGAACTTTTATTGAGTCATTAGCATTTAGGTGTGATGGATGCCTCTCTGGCCGCAGCCCTGCAGGGAGCTGCATTGCAGCAAGCCGCTGCTCGCAATGCACTTCTCATGCGAAACCCCCTGACTCAGGCCACATTAGTCAGAAACTTGGTACCCACTTCTGCTCTTAGCGCACAGCAACAACTGCTTCTAAACCCTCTCGCGGCACAGCTACAGGGACAGGTGAGTAACAACTACTCAATATACTCGGTGAGTCTACGTTATTAACGCACGGCATGATCGCACGCATTTCATTTTCCAGTTACTCCATCTCGTTTTCCGCTTCTCACTTCTCGTTCTTTAGATGCTGCTCGGACAAGGTCTTCCTCAACAGTACGACGCATCGGCCATTCTTAATGAACAGGCCAGATTGCAACTGGCCGCAGCTCAGGCTCAGGTTCAGGCAACAGGTAAGTAGTGTGATCTTATTCTCGTTCTCTCAGCCAAGCTATGCTCTCTTTTGGACAAATCGATCAATAATCCGTTGGTGTTTCGCCGTAGTGCCCCGGGCAGGGTGCATGAGTGCGTTGTTGGTGCACCGTGCATGGCATGGCACGTCGGTGCATGAATTTCCAATATTTCAGCCAGGTCCTCTGCCTCGCAGCTCACTCCTACTATTGGCGAGGCCTACCTGGGTCAGCCTCTCACCGCCGCCCTTCCCACGCTGCCTCTCGGCTATCGTCCAATCAATATATTCGCTCCCTATTAGGAGTGTGCCTAGGAGCATGCCTGCTTCGGACCACAAGTGTGTCTAACGAGTCACAGTCATAGAGACACCCCTTCCTTCCATAAATTACCCGTAATCTTAACTTGTTGCGTTCTTTCAATTGATACACTGGCATGGAAGGACCGTATTCATATACCAGTGCAAACGGTCACCCTGTAGGATATTCACAAAAAAAAAAATGATTTCAATGTGTTTTTCTTCTAACGAACATTTTGTCGGGATTGTGTTTCCTTCAATTACCTGTTTTTGTGTTTACTTCCTTCTGGTTTGTAAATGATCTAGGAAGGTTTTTTTTTGTTTGATGCTCCTTTCAACACAAGATGGAGATTACTTATCGCTACTTTCGGCAATGATTTTGTTTTGGCTGCAATGCGTGTTTGCAACAGTTTTAATCTTTTGGACTTTGAATGATTTGTTAGTTTCATCAATGGGACTGGTTCGTTAACTCTATTTGTATTTTGCAATTTCGCATGATGATTATTTTGTGTGGATGGGTAGGGTGTCTGACGCTATTTGATTGAAACACACATTTTTTTATATATTTGACACCCTGTCTGTCCGAATCGTTTCTACATTTTTGTGTCCCTGATCATGGTTTATTTGCAACATCAGTCAGTCTTCCACACGAGTGAACTATCTCTCTTTAATTGCTTTAATAATCACAAATAAAGGGAAACGCAATTAACAGCACTTTCTGCTGCCCGTAGCGATCTCTTGCTCCTCGCGTGCCAGTGTGGGGCGTTGCCACTTTAATGTCTTCTTTTGGTGCTGTCCTTCTTCCCTGATTGATGATGTCCCCTATAGTATTCATGAAGGGTGGAAGCATTCGATAGATCTCATAGCGTCATGGTTCGGCGGTCCGTTTTCGCCATACTGCTCACAATACCCATCACCCTTTCTCAAATTCAATGCTATTTTCATCACGACTACTTGGAAGCTGGTCACCGTATCCGTATGACTGAAACAACCTGCTATGCCCGAAAGTATTGTGTCTATGCTGAATTTTCCGATCGACATGATAGGAATAAGCAAGGGTTCGCTGCCGGCTGCGACAAAACTGACTGTGCAGAGCTGGAGCACAAGAATGCCGTCGGGTGGCAACGTGACTCTGATGGACGCATCTGTCGCCGACACCGTGACTTTGGCTCCTATGGAAAAGTGTGTTGCTGCACTAGCGATATGTGTAATGGTTCGTCAAGGTTGTCCTGGTATTCGGTCTCTTTTTCCTGTCTGATATTCATATTCTGCAGGTATATTTAACTGAAATACCTTTTCTTACAACTTCTTCTCATCTCGTTTGCAAACCCTTCGAAATATCTTCGATTGTTAGATCTACTAATATTCTTCCAGTTCGCAAGAGAAACGTGATGAAGGTGGACACTTTTCCAGTAGGTCTCCAAGTTTTTTACCCAAAGATACACATATGTTTAAGTTGATTATGAGTCTTTCGAATGCTTCCATTCACAGTGCCCCCGTAACTCGCTACATTTGTTTAAGTGTACATATTAAATACACTGTTGTGGATCGGATATACGCAATTAAGCGCATGCAGACCGCGCACGCTCTCACTGCATTCGTTCGATATTTTACATGCATTGGTCACAAGTGGGAATTGGGCGAACAGTTTTGCTCCCGCTTTTAATGGTTTTTCATTGATTGATTATACATATTAATTAGTTCACCCTCCCACCCTGCCCGGGAGTGCCCCCAGTGTTTCCAAGTCTATTCTAAAAAAAAAGTGTAAGCTATAGCGCTCTGTCTCTGAGATTCTTTTTGTTTCATATCGCGATTGCATCACCAAAGTTCCCTCAATAAAATCCTTTAATTTGGGTTGCTTCTTTTGACTAGTTTATCTTTATTACAATATACAGAGTATTTTTTGAAGCACAAGTCTTATTATTGCTCATTTGACGGAAACCGACTGGCCTTACACAGTTCCTCTTTTTTGGTTCTCATCCGAAATCATTACACGAGGTCGTCAGCGGATAGTTATTTGTGTATGCAACATCTTTGCCAGAAACGCAGTTTGTGTCAAAGTCCAGTGCATCTCCCCTATTTAAAATGTATGACTGCAATCACCAAGCATCCGAAAAGCCACATAATGTGTGCTAGCACGGCACACTTTTTCTGCGCTAACGCAAAGACAAGACAGACCAGTGGGATCAGCAAAAAAAGTTTGATTGTTGCTGATTGTGTTACGTAATCCTTAGATAATGACAAATTTATTTCATAGTTTGACAAATTTATTTCATAGTTTTCTAGCGACACGTTTAAGTTATATTGCAGACGAAGGCGATCATTAACAAAGTGCTTACGATGACTATTATTTACAAGTATTTAGATCTAGAAACGAAAACTGTGGTCATCACCGTATACGTCGACTGATATGACCGTGGTTTCTACTTAATAAAGCAAAACATGCATGTAAATTTTTCATGGAGCACAACATATCCACTAGTTACACATAACATATATATTTCTGTATTTTTCGCAAATAAATGGAGTTACGTTCGTGCAAATACTCTGTGACATTCAACTCCGTTGGCCTTGCACAATACATGCAGCTGTCCGTCCTCAATCCAGCGGTAGATGAACGATTCGACGTCGGACTCCTGAAAGAAAATTTTTAACCAAAAACTTATATTGGTCAAGGCAATTCTCAAATGGCCACGTAATATTTTACTTGAAAAGATCATTCTTTATTGATTTTACTTCTCCGTTTTGGCAACTTAAACAAGACGTTACTAAAGTTAAATAAAAGAACAATTATTCGGTTAAAGAGTTATTTGCATTCTAGTCACATAGTTCTCCTTGTTCGCATATATGTTTGAAAGTTTTTTCTTAAAACAGTGACTTACACTGATCGGTGTCTGATGTTGCACAAGTTTGCCGTCTTCAAAATAGAATATCGTCTCTAGTTTTCTTCCGTCAATGGTCACCTCCGTGAACACTTCTCCAACAGTGAAGTTGAGCTCGTAGTCCTTGAAGGTAGAAGTTGTCTTCACGCTAACATTTCGGCCCTAAAATGGGGAAGTTTTATGCTTAATTATGTCTCGCTTAAACGGAGGCACTTACATGTTCTCTTATCCATCAAACACTAAGTTCCTGAAAGTTTCTCACCTAAAACCCAACGTGAAGACAAGTACTTCTGAGTCAATTAATTTTATTCACAAAAGATATTAAATTAAGACTCAGGATATTACCTGAACATCAATTATTTGAGTGACTGAAGTGGCGCACGCTGCAATTCTCGCGATCCGGCCAATTCCAATCTCCTGAAAGATATTTTTTCTTAAATAAATAAACTGAGTACTGAATTTTTACCGATCTTGACTGTCATGCAAAATACAACAAGTCTAGTTAGCTCCCTAACTTGCTAACAGTAGCGTACAGCTTTGTAACAAGGCAGTGTGCAACTGCTATCATAGGGCTCAGTGTAAAAATATAAGGTGTAAACGATGTAGCTACCTTTAGGTATTCTCCCCAGTTGTCGCTTGATTGCAGCTTCCATTTTCCTATAAAAGGCTTGGCCAACGCAGCTTCAATATCAGGATCAGCAATCATTCCCGAACGTGTGAATATCCACAAGACTGAAAAGATTATGTTGATGACATAATGCAACGCTCATAAAAAAAAAAATGTGGAAAACAGTGAAACAGATACAGAGGATGTAGCTGCCGGCTTATCAAACCAAGAACTGAGAGCTGCAAAATTATAATTTCATAGTAATATAGCAAAAAAATCAAACCTACTCTACTCGAAACAAAAAAAGGTATATTTATGGGGTTTCCATGTATGCGATTCGCACTTGCGAAAATGACAAACCGCTGTCCATGTTCAAGTCATTTTACATGCATGTCAACTGCCTACCGTAACTCATGCGAATCGCACGTTTGACATGGTCCTGCAGCGAAAGTGTATCAGATCCATACTAGATCCGTACTATTTTGAAATAGATCCATACTAGATCCAAAATCGCTGCGGGACCTTGTCATTTACACTGACTCGAACATGGACAGCGGTTTGTCATTTTCGCAAGTGCGAATCGCAAACATGGAAACCCCATTATGCGTACAAGTTCTCAAACAAAATAAAAAAAGTTCGCAAACAATTTTTTTTGCGCAGCTTAGTGTTGAAACAACATGTGTGTGATTAGATGAATGAATGAAACAATCCGAACGTGATTGTCAACTGTTGCATAATCAGCGCTCTAACAAAAATCGTTTGTGTCTGGTTCGGACTGTTCGTAAAACAAGTCTGTTGCAAAAAGTTGAACGGCAGCTATGCGACTCTGATCGGTAGATTTAATGAGCAAAGCGCTAGAGTATAAAAGAAACGGAGAAAATTCCAGATTACTATCTGATACCGATTATTGAACTCTTGGAACACATCATACCATGGTCAACAAAAATAACTGTGTAAAATAACAGTTGTAAAGGTTTGAACGGTTGACAATTTTTATCCAAGAATAACATCAAAATATTCAGGAACATAGTATGATGTGCAAAAAATATGCCAAATACGTGGTTTCTTCCCTAGCCTGAATCTAATTTTCATTATTAACAAATCCTGAATAATTCTTACAAAAAAGACATAAGCACTTGCATAGTTATGGTAATACATGAAAAATAATGAAAATGAGATGCGCAATAGAAATTTTACTGTTCTCGAATTGGCCGAGTGACCAATGATTGGTGAATACTCTCCTTGCCAAAGTGACCTGCGGGTTGAGGCAACTTTTTGAATATCCGGCGGCAATCAAAGCAATTGCCTCATCAGAAAATATATCAATCCATTTTAGAGAGTGTATGTTTAACGAACCATCCAAAGCAAACGTTGAATTCATCGTATCGTTCACACCAAACATTTTTTGCTTGTGTACGTACTTTGATAAAATACGAGCACTCAATGAAATGAAAAACTGACTGTGCGGATCGTGCCTTTTTCTATTTGGTATGGGACACACGTAGAGCTCAACTCTGATGCTGTAGTGTATGTGTAGCATTAGCGGTAACACGAAGTGAGCCGCGCAATACTCGCAATCCTGTTTCTACTTTGAGAGAAGTCTTGAAACACAAAACACTGTTTACTTTTTTGGTAATGGCTTTTGCCAGCCGGCCAGGGACTGTCGATTTTATGCTGTCACTTAACAATAAATGTCTAACAAGGAAACAGACCGCTTTTTGAACGTATGTTGAACAACTGCATTCCTATGTATTTATGCAGAGTGATTTTTTATTCTAACCATGCGCATATGATGCATGGGTATCTCAAACTCCAAAAAAAAGTTTCGAAAACCGGCTGTTATTTCGCTTTGAAGACTACGCTAACGACCGCTGAAGTTTAAAGGGTGGGGCTCACCTCAGGAAACACAAAAAAATATTATTTTTTATTGAATTCGCCATGTTTTTATTTACTAGAATAAGTAAAACAAGTTTGACGTCCATCGAAATATTTAGTAAAAAGTGGTACTCGGACGAGGCGACACAATAAAGAAAGCAGTGATTCGTTGTAATGAAGCTGAAATCATCAGTTGTCCGCTAAATATGCAATTTATTGTAATTACATTGTAAGGTACAGTAGCACGGTGTATCATCGGTGACAAATTGATATCAGTATTTTCAATGAAGATATCAAACGAACAGATAGGACAAGAAATAATCTGTGACAACGATAAGATGTGAACAACACAGTAGGTAATACATCAGTTTTATCGAAGGTAAACAGGTGGATTAATATGGGGAGCAGCCGCTCTCCTCGGGTCTCGCGTGGTCTTCCTGGCGGCTTTTATCTTCTTGCCTCGGACGGGAGCTTGGTCACTCTACAAATAGTTTATTAGTATATGTTGATATTCAATTATCGGATATGCTTATTACGTACTGTGGCGTTTTTAAAGTGGAATATCCAGCCAACTGGCGATAGAATAAATTAAGGGTACGGCATTGGCTACGTTATAATTGGTATTGTTTTGGTGAGATTTAATGGTGCCTTCCATTTACACCTCCCCCCATTAAAACGAGTGTCGTCCTCGACAATGCTACAAAAATTATACTAAGAAGGTTGAAAAAATCAAGCTTTTAGGTTCCTAAAGGATATAAGCGAGAGGAAAATGAAGGGAAACAAAATTACCTCTTTTGGTCCCGCTGCTTCGTATCGTTTTTCGTTCTTACGTCGCGGGGACGGGAGTATGGTGGTGAAGGCGTTCCCTGGGTTTGAGTGCTGAAATTTTTTTCTCTGTAAATAACATTATTATAATTTTACTTTTTGTATTATTTTTTTTTATATTATTCTAAAAAATTCTTTTTTTTTGGTTTGTTTGCTTTTTAGTCATATTCGCTGTAGTCATGTATAAATAGTGGAAATCAAGGTTGGGTGTAGGTATAACTACGGAATTGTGTGAAGGCTAGTAAGACGATTAGTTACCTCTGTAGGGTCCCGAAGTGAGTTTACAAGGCGCCTCTTCGCTTCTTCCTCTGCGCACTATGTCGAGCGGCGTATTCGGGGCGCGGTCAAGGCCTCGTTCCTCATGGAACAACGACACGGTGTTCCAGACTGGCACTTCGCGCAGTGCGACACGTCTCCGATGACGATAAGAACACTGCGGGCTCGGGTGAGGGCAACGGAGGCCTTTGAGGTAGATCCTATGAAGACCGTCTCCGAAGCGGCTGTGGATGTCCTTGTTGTTAGGACGATGACAATTTCGAACTCATGGCCCTGCGCTGAGACAACGGTGAGTATCTGTACGTCCAAACCGTGCAAGGCACTCTGCAGTCTGCGACCTTGCTCCGCATAGTACACTATGCTGGCAACGTTCTTCTGGCGAATTCCGGCATCCAGGAGGTTGTTCACTAGCTGAACGCATGTGTTCAGCTCTGCTTTGTTATGCAGCGATCCGCTGGGGGCGCGGAAAGCCTGTCCGGCGGCCGAAGTGTCGATCAGCAGTGATGGACCGTGAATGCTCGGCATCCTCAACAGATTCCAGTACGCCATCAACATGGACTCCGAGTTCTTGGAAGAGGACGAACAACGCTACTGCATCGCTGAACGCATCGTTTCCAAGAAGTCCCGCGGCGTCGTCAGCCTGCTCATGGAAAACTACGACCCGGAGATCATTGTGTTCACGGTGGGATCCGCGATTAACCTCGGTGGCGAGGACGGCATGTTCGCCGGCTCAGTAAACCCTTTGAATATTGACCTTATACTTGCCGACGAAGCGACGATGATCTCCGAAGCTTCGATCCTCTCCCTGATTACCAGATTCCCGGACGCCCAACTTGCCCTCGCCGTGACTTCCGGAACGCATGCCTGCGCGCTGTGCCACAACCTCTGCTCTATAGGCATCGCGACCGCGTCGACGAGGGTTCTGCGTGACTCAGATGATGCTCCCGCCGATAGGTTACAGAAACAGGTGTTGAGGAGTCGAGGAGTCCCGGGTGGCAACGGTAGGTATTGGCGAGGCAGATCCTGGTAGTCTTCTGGCTGTGGGTGGCGACCTATAAGCAGAGGTTGTGGCACAGCGCGCAGGCATGCGTTCCGGAAGACACCGACGAGGGCAAGTTGGGCGTCCGGGAATCTGGTAATCAGGGAGAGCATCGAAGCTTCGGAGATCATCGTCGCTTCGTCGGCAAGTATAAGGTCAATCAATATTCAAAGGGTTTACTGGGCCGGCGAACATGCCGTCCTCGCCACCGAGGTTAATCGCGGATCCCACCGTGAACACAATGATCTCCGGGTCGTAGTTTTCCATGAGCAGGCTGACGACGCCGCGGGACTTCTTGGAAACGATGCGTTCAGCGATGCAGTAGCGTTGTTCGTCCTCTTCCAAGAACTCGGAGTCTATGTTGATGGCGTACTGGAATCTGTTGAGGATGCCGAGCATTCACGGTCCATCACTGCTGATCGACACTTCGGCCGCCGGACAGGCTTTCCGCGCCCCCAGCGGATCGCTGCATAACAAAGCAGAGCTGAACACATGCGTTCAGCTAGTGAACAACCTCCTGGATGCCGGAATTCGCCAGAAGAACCTTGCCAGCATCGTGTACTATGCGAAGCAAGGTCGCAGACTGCAGAGTGCCTTGCACGGCTTGGACGTACAGATACTCACCGTCGACTCCGTGCAGGGCCATGAGTTCGAAATTGTCATCGTCCTAACAACAAGGACATCCACAGCCGCGTCGGAGACGGTCTTCATAGGATCTACCTCGAAGGCCTCCGTTGCCCTCACCCGAGCCCGCAGTGTTCTTATCGTCATCGGAGACGTGTCGCACTGCGCGAAGTGCCAGTCTGGAACACCGTGTCGTTGTTCCATGAGGAACGAGGCCTTGACCGCGCCCCGAATACGCCGCTCGACATAGTGCGCAGAGGAAGAAGCGAAGAGGCGCCTTGTAAACTCACTTCGGGACCCTACAGAGGTAACTAATCGTCTTACTAGCCTTCACACAATTCCGTAGTTATACCTACACCCAACCTTGATTTCCACTATTTATACATGACTACAGCGAATATGACTAAAAAGCAAACAAACAAAAAAAAAAGATTTTTTTTAGAATAATATAAAAAAAAATACAAAAAGTAAAATTATAATAATGTTATTTACAGAGAAAAAAAATTTCAGCACTCAAACCCAGGGAACGCCTTCACCACCATGCTCCCGTCCCCGCGACGTAAGAACGAAAGCAGCGGGACCAAAAGAGGTTATTTTTCCCTTCATTTCCTTTAGGAACCTAAAAGCTTGATTTTTTTCAACCTACCCAGTAATTTTTGAAGCAGTGCGATGACGACACTTGTTTTATTGTGGAGAGGTGTAAAGGGTGTTTAGTTTACAATTAGTATCGCAAGCCCGTAATCTAGTTGCAGTCGTGCTCCAGTATAGGGCTGCGTCTTTACTGTTGCTTAACCATACATTGTTAACTTTTGTGCCGGAGAACGTTCCGAATTAAAAAAAAACTTACATTTTTCCGTGGGTTGCGAAGTCCACAGCATCGTTCCCAAGTTTGTCGTATACTGCCCGTCCTGATGTGGGCAGTTTGTTACATCAGCGGAGGGAGACTCGGCCGGGAAGGCAGTTCCCGCGCGGTGAGAGACCATTGTCTGCAGGAGGACGCAGTTAGTCACAGACTTGGTGTGCTCCTTGCAACATCCAAACCCAGAAGAGCGGGTTCTCTGTCTTCCTTAAAGCTCCATCCCCTTTGAGAGCACCGAAAGGGCACATATGTGAGTCTCACTGACTAAGAGACACTGGGGCAGCAGACAAAGATGTTTTTTTTTTAGTTCTGGCGCCAAAGAAATTAGCAGAATAAATTATCGATTCTGTGACCATTTTACACAGTACAGCTTTGGAGGTCGTGATATTTCAACATCTACTGATTCGGGTCGTTCAAACTTATGTGGGATAAAAAAAAGTCCATATTAGGGGAAAGGCTAAAGTACTGCGGTTTTTCTGAAAGGCAGAGTAGCGGAGACAGGGCTTGGGATCGTGAGCGTATAAGCTAGTAACGAAACGAAAAGATTAAATTTTACCTGCGGTAGGGATGACTGACGGGGGACTTTAGCAAACTCGACTAAGGCTTCATTTCGTTGAAGCAGAGCCGCTATTTGCTCATTGGCGTTTTCTAACTCTATCGTGGTTGCCGCAAAGTTGAGTCAAAGTGTTTACATCAACGTTCGGTTAGTGAGATGTTATAGTAAGAACGTTATTGGTAGGGTGAAAACCTTGTTTAGATGTAAAATTGCTCTGCTGAGTTACTTTCTTTGGCGAAGGACATAGCTTGGTGAAATGTCTCTGTCCACCGCAATTGTAGCAGCATCCCTGGTTGCTTGAGTTGTTTCTGTTATTGTTCCTTCCTTGTTTCCCTCCTCTCCTGAACTTATGCTTATAGTTGGGGCGCCACTGGTAACCATTTCCATTCGGTGCGAAAGATGGGTTGGTGTGGTTCACGGCTACTGCCACCATAGGGTTCATAATTGACTCAGATGAGGCTTCGCTGAGTAATTGTTGTTTGGGCAACGGCCTTTTCAAAGTTTTTCTGGTTTTGTAGTCGAACGAAATATCGTATGTCCCTACGTCTAAAGGTCGGTCTTTTTGTGTCTCTTCATTTTCTCGATGGTTGCACAACGCACCATGTGTAATATGCTGTTGGCAAAAGTCGCGCATGACTCAGCTGACTCTTGCTTTGTTGAAGTATTGTACAACCCTTGAGGCGTAAACGATTTATTATGCATATGTATTTACTTATGAGTAAGTTCCTTGTGAGCTTTCGAATTCCAACCACAAAAACAAATGCGTTTAACACATATTTATTTAGAGAGTAATGGTGATGTACAAATGATGAATATCAGGGTTGAAGAATGCAATAGTCGCCATAGTCGATTCATTGTCGAAGTTCTAGATCGAGAGAGTGCAATTCAAGCGATGTATGCTGACATTCCATCTGAAATCAATCAATAAATTATTGATTGTAGACAAATTGAGATAAATAGATAATTGAGAAGATAAATTATTAAAAGCAAACCTTTCCTTATAGTGAAGTTCTGTAATGATATAGTGAAGTTCTGTACTGATTTGAGCACCGAGAGAGTAGTACGGGCGAGAGATCCTTATTGTTAGTTTGTGCGCTTGTGCGTTCATACCTGAATACCAAAATAAAAAAACCAAATTATGGATTTTTTTTTTGGATTTCGCTTTGGACATATTGGGTCTCAATGACATCTAGGGCCCATATGAACCACTTTTTCGGACTCAGCGCAGTTGAATACATTCGAATAAAGCAAAATCTGGAAGATTTTGGAAACATATTTTTTTCTCCAAGTTACTCAACTACAATAGTACCTACCAGTGGAGCTTAGCAGCATTGATTAACGTTTTGTTCATTGTAGAGAGTAAGCTTGCCAAAACAAGACCTCACCATCTGTTCCCACATATCTCACATCCCACACAGCCACAAAAACCCTACCGTTGTAAAAAAGTACCCAAATAAAAGAATATAAGAATATCTTTACTAGTTTTTGAATAAAAATTGATTGCGTGTGTCAAGTTAACTTGACGTCAAGTACAGTACGACAGTCAACTGCTGCTGATGCTGACCGCGACGCTACAGTGCACGACGAGCCACAGGCCGCAAGCTGCTGGGCCGCGGGCCGCGTTTCGAACCCTCCCGATTTTTAGGGAATAATATTTTTTAAATCGACTTGGTTTCTTGTCGAAGGTTCAAACAAACTACAAGAATTCAGCATGCTGTTTTTTCTACCAGAACAGTGTTTGAGACTCACATAGGTGACTCTAGGCCCGCAGGCATGCATTTAAGCAAATATGCCCTAGGGCGTGCCCTTCAATTGTAGAAGGCCGGAATAAGGCCACAAACGGGGAAAACGTCCGTCCGAACCTGGGGCGTGCCCGTTACATGGCACTTTGCCGTAGCCTTGCATTTTATAAAGCGCGTGAAAATTGGGATTTAAAATTTTGCGAAGCAGCAGCCGTCATATTTCGCAACCAACAGAGACGACCATGCGCGGTATGGCCGAGTGGTCTAAGGCGCTAGTTTGGAGTACGTGTTTAGCTAATGTCGCAAGTTCGATTCCTGTCCGGTGCATTTGTCTTGCGAAGTTCTAGGTACTTATGTATGTTGTGTTTCCGTGTGTAAGTTCGTGGTTGGTTAGCTAAAACGGCGTATTTTCTTTTTCTGCCCGTTTCAAAACGGCCCGTTTGTGGCCCTCTCACAAAAGCCTCAGGGCGTACCCAGGGCACCCTCTAAGGCCGGTAACGGGCCAGCCCCGTTCCACAGAAAAGGGCACGCCTTCGGGCCTAGAGTCACCTGAGCATCAGCTTCGCACATAATTATCGTCTTTGTACTCTCGTGGGAAATTAACTACTCTCTATTCAGCCAGGCACTCTCTGACAGATGGTTCACTATACGACGTACCGTATACTCAGTGAACGTCCGTCTCTGTGGGACTCAGAGGCGTTCAAAGACAAACTTAAGCGCTATGCATTGAAATACTGGAAAGTCTTGGAATTGCGACAAACGAAAGAAAGAGAGAACAACTGATTGAATCGCTTTTGTAAATATCCGAATATAACTTTCTTCACATATACAAAGAACACCTCAGTTGGAAGGAAAAATCCAGGGTCCCTTTATTTTTTGTCCGGAATGTGAGGTGCGTGTCCATAGGTAGTTCCATACCAGTGTGACATTAAAAAACTGTCATTCCGTAAAAATGAAAAGTCTGCGATAGTAGCTTAATTTCTTCTTTTGGCTATAAAGACCGACCAATTATATTAGGTAAATTCAGACAAGTATCCTAATTGTCAATAGTTAAAATTGTTAAAGTTTCACAAAATAGCGGTGGTATAGAAAGAATAGTAGATTCAAATCCTCAGTCTCCCCTCAACTGCTAACACTTAAAGCATTCTTTAAAAAATTACATGAAAACGTTGAAACCTATTCCAGTTTTCAGTGTTCGGTGGCAATTTTAAATCACATTTATGACTTTCTATTACTTCCAAACGTGTTATGCTCATGTCCTATTTGCATTTAATGTGTGAATTATGAAATGCCAGTTAAATTACATGGCCGCCCCTTGTTATGAAACAAAAAGAAACAAAATGCAATCTGTGGTTGTTTTGGAAAGTCGTATCCCTCTCTCTGGAGAAATATTCGGCAGGACTCAGACTCAGTATGTGAGCGTGAATCCTGTGAAGAGAAATAAGTTGAATTTAAGTACTCATCAGAAAGAGTGTCGGAAGCATAGTCTTCATTTCGGTGGGTATTGTTGCTATATTGGTTGATCCAAAAGAAGTGAAATCTTTTCCTAATAGTTGCTCATTCAACGTATGACTTATGAGTGTTGTTTTTGCTTGCACTTGATTAAGTTTAAAAATGATAACTTAGCACTTCTTTCAACAATGGTACAAATTTAGCTTCCATTTGCTATTATTATTGCTTCTTCGAGTTTGTTGGGCTCATGTGAGCGAATCACTAGTTAGTGCAAAGAACATATAGTTGTTGTCTCACAGGCTGCACTAGTGGTCGCACTTTTCTAGTTTTTGTTTATTCCTTCGACTGCACTTATGGTATTGTTAATATTGACGAACTCACGAAACTCATTCCAATTGTGAAGTAAGCATTGTCTCTAACAGCCCCTTTCTTGGCGCCGTGGTAACAGACAGGTATGTTTCGAAAGCAAACATTCTTCATTCTTCTATTTACAATCACTTGTTTACCTCATTAATGTTTTGAACTGCCCATAATCAATGTTTTCAACGCAATAAACACGCAAAAAACAACGTGATCAAATAGCCCAACAAAAAAATTCAACCCCACAAACAATGCATTTATAAGATAATAATTTCGTTGTCTTATTGGTGTTTAGGAACTGGAAAGTCTATATCAGTATCAGTGCATATCAGTATCTGTATATATTCAATTATTTCATTGCACTTTAAAAAGTAGCCATGTTGAAATAAACTTGCGGGCATTGTGCCTGATATTCGCTACTTTTTTAAGAACTATGTAAATCGTCTAATCTTAAAAGTACTGTATAATTTGTGAAAATAATCTGTGTTTTTATGACTATCTAGATGACAACATCATCCACAATATGGTTCTTCGTTAATGGAAAGGAGGTTTTCGTTGATGCTCCAGATCCAGAATTGACACTCGCTTATTACATTCGGAACTGTCGTGAGCTTGTTTACTTTTAAGCCAATAAACAAGCAAATAAACAAAAAGGCGGTGTTTTGACAGGAAAGCGAGCCCACCATTCATGGATTCAAGGTCAACTGCGTAAAATGCAACTTGCGTAGTTGCTGTTTACACTGTTTGCCTAGTTTAATTCTTTAAATAAGAAAATGAGATAGAGCTACACTGTCCTTTGAAGATCAAGAGGATAACAATGAAAATGTTTTACAAAATGCTCATTATGATTTGATGGTAGTGCACCTTTGTAAGAAATCAGTCTAATGTTAATCGCTAATTTAGTTGGTCTTACCGGCACAAAACTCGGATGCGAGGAGGGAGTTTGTGGGGCATGCACTATTGTTCTAGGCAAATACGACTCGCGCCGAAAGAAGCCAGTGTGAGTGCTTAAAAGTGATGTTGAAAATAAACAGTTCCCGACTATATTATACCTTTCAACTAGGTTTGACTTTTGCAGATATCGAGCAGTGAATTCATGTCTGGTGCCTCTTTATATGGTGGACCGATGTTCCGTGATCACAATCGAAGGAGTTTCAATGAAAAGGATTCATCCGATCCAGGTTGGTTGAGCTTTTCCATTTTTGATGACTATTTACTTTACAAGTTCATAAAGAAGATGATTTGTGCAATTGTGGTCCACTTCGATACTAATGGTAAACTCCTTCGATTGTGATCACGGAACATCGGTCCACCATATATACTTACAGGAACGAATGTCCGTTGGTCACGCCACACAGTGTGGCTTTTGTTCTCCCGGTTTTATTCTTGCAATGTACGCTCTGCTGAGGAACCACCCCGAGCCCACAATGGAACAGATAAATCAGGCAGTCAAAGGTTAACATAGCAAAAAGGCTAACACGATAGAAGACAAATAATGTAGGGTGCGCGGCTTTGTGACATACAGAATTATTGATTGCAAACATCTGTGATCAGTATATGTTGTTGTTATTGAGACGCCTTCATTCTCTTTCAGGAAATTTGTGTCGATGTACTGGCTACCGACCGATTTTGGAGGCTCTGTATTCTTTCTCTTCTGAGCAAAAGGTACAGGGTTGCTGTGGCGGTGGCAAAAATGGTGGCTGCCCATGTAAAGAAGAAAAAGTAGAACCAATGGAGAAGAAGTTGACTTCCTTCCAAGACATGAGACCATACGATCCAACACAAGACGTCATCTTCCCACCACAGCTCTTGGTAAGAAAGCCTAGAAGGGGTGGGTACCAAGCTAAGATGGCCAATCGGAACGGGCCACCACATATAAATAGGACATTGCCAGAATCATACAACATGCGGTTAGCATTTCCTGTCAATTCTACCATACCTGTACAATTTGTGTTGTCGTCATGATGACGAACTAAATTTCAGATTGATTGTGAACAACATGCAGATTCAACACCTTCGCTTCGACTAGAGGGTCCACGCATCAAATTATTTGCCCCTCGCACCTTTGTGGAACTTCAACGCGATTTGATCAAGTTTGCAAACCTACAGAACCCCGAACCTTGCCCACAAACAGTGTCTTCAGGAATGATCACTAGACTGAGTGTGTTACCACACGTATACCTATTTCTAGAAAAAACGGTAAACTCTAGTATGGTTGTTGTATTAAACTCTTTTTTTTTCAGGAACAGTTAAAAATCCATCACCTGGTCTGTGTCAAGAATGGTTTTCTATTCACCGAATTCCCGAGCTTAGTCATTTTATTGTCGAAGAGGACCGATTACTTATTGGATCAGCAGCTACGATCGGAGATGTTCAGGATATATTACCGGAATACACCGATTACTCAGAACCAATAATAGAACTTCTCAAAAAGTACTCGTCGGATCAAGTGAAACACTTTGCGGTGAGTGACCAAGGTGAAATTGTGTGCTTGGATTTCACTAGAAAAAGCAGCAACAAATGAATAATGAACATCGCTTATTTCAAAATTTAGAGTTTCGTTGGATCTCTAGTGGCCTCTAAAAAGACCAGTGATATTTGCTCCATTGCTCTGTCTCTGAATCTACATATGGTCGTCAAGGAGTTGGCCGATTTATCTGAGACTGAAATCACTGTCGAAGAACTGCTCAACCGACCTGTCCCGAGACTTCCTTGCTCGCAAATCATAACACAACTTATCCTACCCAGAAGGATGGTACGTGAATAAAGTTTCCTGTTATTCTTGATCATAAAAATACAGTATGTTATAGTTCTCAACGGCGTATATCATTTTTTAGAATCTAAAGATTTTTGCTTTCCAGCCCAACGTGCAAATTTTCACTTTCAAACAATGCGCGCGAAGGGGAGCGGATACTACAGTCGTGAATATGGTCGCCTGTTTATCAACAGAGATAGAAGCGCCTGAAATGACGCGAGTGGTATTTGGACTTGAAGGAAACCACATAATCACCAGGCAATTAAGCCACTGGATCCACGGAAGGTATTTAGTGCATTCATTTGAACAAATATTTACTGGGCGGAGAAAAATCATTTATATGCGCCAGAGAACAATCTTTTATATGCGCCACAGTTATTGTGTTCACCTATCCTATTTATCTTACAATTAGGAGCTTCACTGCACAAAACAACAACAATTACAAAGAACTTTGGAGAGAAGCGTGTACACTTCTCAAAGCTGATCTCAATGATGTGAAGGGAATAGAGACTTCTGATTATGAGGTATGCGAAGGGTGATTCTGACAAAAAAAATAAACACTTCCATTTCCAGAATCGATTATTTTTTAGCTGAAATTTATTTTTCTTATCTTATACGGTAACCTTCTTATCGAAAGATCTTTCAGTTGTCGCTTTGTCGTGCTGCTTTGTTCGAAGTGCTCAATCAATTGAGCGGCGAAAAATTGTATGAAAGAATACCTCTGGATCCACAGATATTCGAGTCCGTGCAGTTATTCAAGGTAACAAATATTAGCCATTTCATTTAATTATTTCTTGAGAAAGAAAAAATTCACGCTAAAATCTGTTTTACAGAAAACGGATGGCCCTCTGGGGCGCCCACTGGCTCACCAATGGGCGGAAAGACACACAACCGGGAGCGCGAAATACATCAACGACATTGATGTCAAGGGTTTGTTCTAAGTAATAGTCAAAAAATACCAGCTTCCTGCTATACCCGATTCGTGATTTACACCAGGTTAAATTTATTCTTTATTTGTCTGTATTATATATATATATATATATATATGCTTCCGTATGTAATGATTAACTATATTGACATATAAGTTGATAAACTTGAACTTCTGGACTCAAGATTATTGTTTTCTTTTCAGGGCTTCTGCACTTCTGTCCTGTCTTAAGTACTGAAGAGCACGCTGAGATTCTCTCGATAGACGCAACTGAAGCCCTGCAAGTGAAAGGAGTAGTCGCGTATCTGGATGTTAAAGTGAGCGTCAGATGCTGACAGCTCGAGTGTATCAACATGTAATAGCTAGTGTTCAGTTATTGATTCCTATCGTTCTTTAGGACATTCCGTCCAATGGTACAAATACCCCGGGACTATGCTCCTGGAGCGTTTGGGATGACGATGCTGAGGTGTTCGCAGATGGAAAGGTATTTTTTTCTCGAAACATTTATATGGCGACATAAAATATTATGGCAAAAACAAAAAGGCAAACTGCTGTTCCATGGTATGTTAGCTTGACAACTTTTTATTTTGTGCTGTATTAAACATTCTATTTATAATTTTGCACATGCCTTGGATGTACGGTTGTAATTAGCCGGCCTAGTCCAAAACTGATCGTTTTGAAAAGTCGTTTTTGTTCTGAGTCTGACTCTTTAATCGCAATATTAACTAGTGATTTTGTGAGACTTTAGGTGACATGCATCGGACAAATCGTGTGTGGAATAGTTGCCGAAGATGTGGTCACTGCGCGACAAGCTGCTAAGTTGGTGAAAATCAACTACAGAAAGCTGCCAGCTGTCACGTCTATTGAGGTACCA